>JAUKNK010000137.1:0-27500 GCA_030765055.1 Mantis religiosa
GTGTTTCGGAACCCATAATTTGTCATAATCGGCGCCAGTGAGTTTGAATGAAATTCCAGAAGTTTAAAGAAATTTCATGATGAATAAAGTATTTTCATGAATCTTTACGAAATGTCACTATGTATCCGTTTTGAGTATGTGCTAAAATGTAATATATACGGAAGGTATTACTCCGGTTAAACACTTAATTTAGGTAAATACATTTTCTGGCAGGACACATTTCAAAGGCATCACATGCCATTTGATATAATGTAGGCTTTTCTCGAATATAAAGCTTTTAATTTCTCGGCTACTCTATCAAAACTTCACTTACAAGCTAACACAGGCGACCACCACTATAAAGATTTAAAGATCGCTCTATGCCTCTGCATTCCAAAATTATCCTTTCAACTTTTATGAAATGTGTAATTTATTCATAAAAACATCTATCTTATTATTTTACAGATACAAGAAAACGTAGTGTTCATGAATATTGTGTACATGGCTGAGTAGAGAAAATCATGTAAGTAAACGTCCTTTAAACCCTTCCACTACTTGATCTGATGAAGAAAGCCCACTCCATGCACATTGTTTTAACCTTTTTGCAAACAAAATTGCCTACCAAGTCTCAGGTTAGCTACTCGTAAACTGTACATTATACTGATCATTACATTTATATGCTACTCAAAAATAACCATGGCGACATCAAAGGATGCGTTAGGATACAGGTATAATGTGACACTGGGATAAGATGTCTTGTCACGCTCGTTATAGAGAGAGCAAAGTCGTCGCCTGTTCTCCAAGTTATGTCCACATTTCAGTTTTGGAGAAGTCAAATTTTTTAACAATTTAACTGTATTATTTGGATTACATTTTACTTGAATTTCCTTTCCCAGTCTCTTGCAGGTTACTTCCAACATATCGATAAATTCTTACTTTGTTATATTTAAACAGTTCTGTAAATATTACAGAAAAGTTCTTGATTCTGCACCACTATTCATCACACTCACGATTACAAAAATCTCTATCAAGATTATTGATTTTTCGTAACTATCATTATTTGTATCTTAATTTTGTGATTGGTCGATTTAATTCCCCGTCAGAACATTACGTCATACAATTTTTACTACGGCCAATCACAAAATTACATATATTTTTACTTATTTAAATGACTAGATAGATTTACATAATCATTTTATATAAATCTCTAAACCTTTCATACCTCCTCCAAACATAACCCAAAACTACTGTTACATGGTGATGTACTCAAACATATGGTAACAAACAGTAATCACTATCAGCAAGTAAGGACTTTGCTCATTGGCATTTTAAAGTAGGGCTATTTTCAGACTCTTCATTCATTTGAGAGTGATGATTGAATTAGAAGAATTACTTCCGCTATGTGGAACACTTTAGAAATACAGCATTCCATATTACATGCGAGTCTTTCAGCTTTGTTTCATATCTAACTTAACAAGAGAATGTTAATTTAATAAACATATGGCACCTAAATTTGCACTTTTTCCTGTGGTGAGCGTTCTTCAAAACTAAAACTTTTAATTGTGTTTTCAGGTGCAAATCAGGGAGATCAAGATGCACATGAAGTTTCAGCTGTAGAAGGAAGAAGAGTAAGGGCCAGAGTCATCAGGCGGTCCTTTACATAAACCAAAACATTCCTGACAGTTTAACAACTATACCATTTGCCATCATAATATATAATGCATATTAAGTGAAAGATAATCAATGAAAATAGCCTATAACCTGTCACATTTTAATCCTGTGAAGCACAAATTTTACTGTTGTCAATGTATCAGAAACGAAAAACTGTTGCAATAAAGCGAATGTTATACTACAGCAAAGTTTTGATTGAGAATGATTCATACATGCAGTAAATCTAGTACCTGTTCTCATCCATGCCATAATCTCCCTTCCTGCTTTTTCCTTGGTCTATGTATATTGTCACCCAATTAGCGTAAGGCCTGACCGGCGATAGCTGGAAGAGACCCGAGGCAGCTGCGCCACACCCACTCATCAGTCTCTGTCACTAACTGAGGGGGATGATTAGGGAAATGTCACTTGCTCTGGCCGTCCCTTCCCCCTCTTCCACTGCCATCTGGAACCTTCGAGTGGAAACTAGAGAAGTCGAGAAGATGGCGATATTCCTATACAAAGGGCTGCAGCGAGTGAAGTCAGTCAGTCAGTTAGTCAGAGTTCTTGGCGAGCAGTGTAAGAGTGCAGTTGACGACGAGAAGACTGTGTACGTGCATCGGAGTATTGTATGTAATTACGAATGCAGGTGAAATTGTAACGGACGAACTGGTGAATCGTAATTGTGTGCATTACATAATCCTGTGTAATTGACAAATGTTCAACTGTAAGTCGGTGGAAATAAAGAACATTTTTGAGTGGTGAAATTGGACTTTTCATTTCACGAGCCCACAAAGTCACAATTGGTGTAAGGAGTGCTACATAACACAATGGAGGCAGCGTTAGAAAAGATTTTAGCGGAACTGAAAGAAATCAAGACGGCAAATGAAAACCTTGCTGCAAAAACAGTAGCGGCAAATAACAGCCTGACCGCCAAGCCGGAGACTACAAGTGACAACCTGACCGCGGAACTGAAACAAATGAAGACGGCCAACGACAACATCACCGGAAAGATGGAAGAAATGAAGGCCGAATTAACAGCGAAGACGGAAATGGCAAACAACAACTTGGCCACGACAATGACCGCAAAGATGGCCGAACTGACCACGGAAATGAAGGTGGCGAACGAGGCTCTCGCCGCCAAATTTGAAGAACAGTTGGCCGGCGTGAGGGATGACGTCACGAATCTGAGCAATCGGATGGGTCAAGTAGACGACCGCCTTAATGATTTAGAGGAAAAGGCCGACAGCAGCGTCAAGTTCCTGAACGCCATTGTGGAGGACGTCGTCGGCTGGAAGCTGAAGGATTTGAAGGCCAACGCGTCAAACCTCGCAAGTATGACGGCGCGTCAACGTTTGAAGTCTTCCGCCGCCAGTTCGACACAGTGGACAGGCACAACATATGGTCACCGGAGGAGGATGCCACACAGTTAATAGCCAGCCTCCAGGGACGGGCCGCGGAAATCCTAAACGCGGTGCAGACGACGGCGGTGCCCAAGGACATCTGGGAGGCCCTGGAGAATTGCTTCGGGAACCACCGTTTAGCCGCAGCATACCGCAGCCAGCTAAAGGAAAGGTCGCAGCAGCCGGGGTAGACGCTGCAGGAGTTCGCCATACCGATTGAGCAGCTGGCTAGCAAGGCCTTGGTTGACCTGCCACTGGAGTTTGTATCCCGGGAAGCCGCCTACAACTTCGTCGACGGGGTACGGGACATGGAGATTCGTCAGCGCCTAATGCTCGGCGATTATAAAACCATCCACGAGGCGCTGACAGCGCCATTAAAGATGGAGGCGGCCAAGGTAACAACTATCCCGACGACGAGAAAGAGGAGTGCCCGGCGGAGACAGAAGACCAGCTGAGTGACCCCGGCGAACACCTAGTGGCCTGTGTTGGGGGTTTGGACAGCCCGGACACCTTCAGAGAGACTGCCCACACCAGGAAGGGCAGCCGGAAGAACGAGTAAGGCCCGGCGTGGAGAGGGGCATGTCGGCGCCATTACCAACATCCCCTTTGAGTGACACTGCGCGCCGTCAGCCGGCGTATGGATGACAGTTTCATCGCGGACGTTTGGGTGAAAGGGAAGCCGTGCCACGTGCTGGTGAACACTGGGGCAGCCGTGACCATCATCAGACCTGCCTTGGCGAAGGGTTTGCCGAAGAGGAAGCCGAGCCGACCATACGAGCCTGTCACCGCATCGGGCGACACCTTGCCTGTGGAGAAGGAGGCCCTGCTGGAGCTGGCCTTGGGACGGAGTGCCGTGCGTCTCTGGGCGTTCGTCGCGAAGGTGGCTGAGGAGGTGATTCTGGGACTGGATTCCCTCAGGAGCCACGAGGCGACGGTGGACGTCGGCAGGAAAGCCCTGCGGCTAAACGGAGAAGAGGTTATACTCCGTCAAACCGAAGAGCGCCTGGGAATCTGCAGGGTCGTCTTGAACGAAGACGTGCTTGTCCCCTCGACGAGCGAGGTGATGGAGACGGCGCGACCGGAAGACGAGACCGCAGATTGGGTCCAGAGGCTGCAGGAGTACGACTTCACCTCGGAACATCGTAGAGGGAAGAGCCACGGTAACGCTGACGCCATGTCCCGAAGACCCTGTCCAGAAAAGTGCGGCCAGTGCACAAGAGTGGAAGAGGAGCGTGCCGCAGCAGTCCGAGCAGTCACGGCAGTGCCTGCGGACGGCTGGGACAGCGCGGCCTGAGGAGGGAGCAGCTGGCGGACGCAGACTTCGGGCCACTCTTGAGGGAAGTGGAGGCAGGGACGAGACCAACCTGGGAGGACATCGCACTGAGGAGCGCCACCTACAAGTCGTACTGGGCCCAATGGGACTCGTTGAAGACCAGAGAGGGCTTGCTGTTCCGGGTATGGGTATCACCCAATAGGAAGACGCAGAGAGAACAGTTGGGACTTCCCCGGAGTAAGGTCCCGGAAGTCTTGAAGGAAGTGCACGCCGGTACTTCGGGAGGACACCTGGGAGCGAACCGAACGATCGACAAACTTCGGCAGCGCTACTACTGGCTGAGACTCCGAGCAGATGCTGAGTGATGGTGCCGTCAGGGTCGCGTGTACGCGGCGAGTCGTGGCCCCCAGACTAGGAGCTGGGGTCGCTTGCAGCATTACACCTTCGGAGCACCATTCGAACGGATCGCCGTTGACATTGCTGGACCGTTCCCAGTTTCCGACCGAGGCGACGAGTACCTAACGGTGGTCGTGGACTACTTCACCAAGTTGCCGGTGGTGTATGCAATCCCAAACCAACAGGTAAAGACAATCACAGACTGCCTCATGGAGCAAGTGTTCTGTTGATTTCGGGTGCCGTTAGAGCTACACAGTGACCAGGGTAACAACTTTGAGTCCAACCTAATGAAGGAGGCATTACAAAGGCTTGGGGTGAACAAGATCCGCACGACGCCTCTACATCCCCAGTCGGATGGCATTGTCGAAAGGTACATCAAGACCTTAGAGGAACACCTGAGGAAGGACGTGGCCAGCCATCAGCGAGACTGGGACGTCAAGGTGCCACTGTTCTTGCTGTCCTACCGCTCGTCTACACACGACACAAGTGGGATGACGCCAGCCAGCTTAATGTTCGTTCCAGAGTTACGCCTCCCTTGTGAGCTGGCTTTTGGAAGCCCTCCGGAGGCGAAGCAGTCAGTGACCGAGTATGTGGAGAACCTGGTGGTCCACCTCCACGACATGCACGAGATGGCTCGCCAGAACATCCAGAAGGCGAGCGACCGCATGAAGAACAGATATGACAGGCAAGCCAACAGTCAAGGGTTCCAGCAAGGTGACCTGGTCTGGTTGTACCGTCCTACCCGGACCAAGGGACGCTGCCCGAAGCTCCAGCAGCCATGGCAAGGACCGTACCGGGGGGTGAAGAAGATTAACGACGTGGTCTACCGCATCCAGAAGGTTCCCCGAGGGAAGATTTTGGTGGTACACCTGGATCGTCTAGCCCGCAACGATGGTGCTGTTCGGGACTACCAGCTTTGAGGAGGGAGCAGTGTCACCCCATTAGCGGAAGGCATGACCGGCGATACCTGGAAGGGACTCGAGGCAGCTGGGCCACATCCACTCATCAGTCTCTGTCACTAACTGAGGGGGATGATTAGGGAAATGTCACTTGCGTTGGCCGCCCCTTCCCCCTCTTTCACTGCCCTCTGGAACCTTCGAGTGGAAACTAGAGAAGTCGAGAAGACGGCGATATTCCAATAAAAAGGGCTTCAGCGAGTGAAGTCAGTCAGTCAGTTAGTCAGAGTTCTTGGCGAGCAGTGTAAGAGTGCAGTTTCCGACGAGAAGACCGTGTACGTGCATCGAAGTATTGTATGCAATTATGAATGCAAGTGAAATTGTCACGGACGAACTGGTGAATCGTAATTGTGTGCATTACGTAATCCTGTGTAATTGGCAAGTGTTCAACTGTTAGTAGGTGGAAATAATGAACATTCTTGAGTGGTGAAATTGGACTTTTCATTTCACAAGCCCACAAAGTCACAATATATTTCTCCCTATCCCAATCCCTTTTAATTTCTCCTGTTGTAATGCAACACCAATAAAAATATAAAGGTCTTTTCAAATACTCTTTTTTGTTTTTACTCAATATTTCACTCAATTTTCCAAGTGTCTCATTAATAGTGAATAAGGTTGTGTGAATGTTATCTAATTTGTTATTTAAATTTTCTGCGGCACCCTTATGTTGCTGCTGCTGTTCCCTAAATGCCTGAAGAAGCTTGGCATCATATGGCTCATAGTGTGTTCTTCCATAACAAAACAAAACTTATTTGTTAAAATTTAAATACTGCAAATAAAGTAGCATTAGCAAGCTCTAAGGCATGGGCAAGTACAAGCAGAGGGGTATAGACATGTCTAGCTATACTGCGTCGTCCTAAGAAACACACTTTTTTTATTACTCTGTGCCCGCGTGCAGAAGCGTGACAGATGACATTAAGCTTCCACCCATGTGTTACGTCATATTACATTCACAAGTTGTATGCACAAGAGTAGCTTACCAGTAGGTAAAGGACAAATGGAGCTGTTCGTGGAATTGCTCACAGGAAAGTATGTTTCTTAGGACAGCAGGAGTGTACATTAGTACCAGTCATGGAATTTCATAGTTTGCTTCACTGAAAAGTTATATTACTCGTTCATCTGTGGGAGTTGTTTAATAATCTCATGGTTGACCTGGGTCAGAACTTCATTCACGATTTCAAAGATACAATACCTTATACAAAAAAAAACTGTGATTTCAAAATGAAAAGGTTGAGTTTTAATTTGCAAATATTGTCGTACCAAATGAAAATATGTCAGCTGGTAATCATTCAGGGGAATGATGATCTGCTAAGGAAAGCATGACCTCAGAGATCTTTCTTTATGGTATATATGCTTCAGAATTCTTAAAATCTTTAGATTACACAATTTAATTGATATCAAGCATTACATGAAAAGAGTCAATTGGCATTAAATTTAAAGCAAATAACATAGTTCAGACATCTTTCTCCTTCAACAATCATTGTATTTCAATGTTAACCTTGCTTAGCAGCAGTTAAGCTTATGCTGTCCATAACTATGGGGTGTTTGACTTTTGCAGTATACAAATAAGGGAGGCTGGCTCGACATACTGTATCCTATACCTACTGGAGCTGAAACCCATACTTTTAGCACAACCTGTTCTTTGTATTAACCTGTTCTTTCCTTACCTCCTAGAGCCACACGGTGTCTCATGCTGCGTTGACGGTGTTGGCAGTTCCTGTAGTGGTGTTGGCGGTTCCTGTAGTGGTGATGTTGGTCCTTGTAGCGGTGGTGCTGGCAAAACTTCTGGCATTATTTGTTTTTCAACTTCTTCTGCCACTTAGCTGTAAGAAGTTGTTGCATATGCCTGAGAAGAGAAAAAATACATAATTTATAATTGTTGCAAATTATTTTGCTGTAAGTGATTGAACATGCTTACAATGCTGTGCATTATATTCATTTCAATATTGGTAATTTTTATCTAGATTTACAGAATTGAATTTGAACTTAAAACAATAAGATATCAATCTACTGAATATTTTTGAATTTGATATCCCTGACACTGAAGAACCCTTTACCTTACAACCCAGAACTTTGTCAATTGCAAACAAGTGATCCAACTGTGTGGTGAATGCTCCTCAACAATTTAAGTACTATTTGCTTCAGAAACAGTAATTATTCTATAAATTCCCAAAGATTGTTGTAAAATGTGCCAGCCTAACGAAGTATAAATGTGTAATTAAAACATTTGAATTTTTTTCTACAAGAAGTATGTTTGACTTAAGTTATATAATGGCTAAATCTGCAACCTACAATACCTAAATTAAATTGTTTCCCCTCATTTAAAAATGGCTGGAGTGCTACTTCAGGCAAAGTTTTGAGGAGTTACAATATATAACTGCCTGTAATGCATATAAAGGTATAACATATTCAACAAATGTGTTCAAAACATGGATACTTCGTTCAAGCACTTGAATAATATTAAAAAACAAATGTAAATCAATACTCACAGTTAAATCAAAGCTTTCTGCAGCACCTTCAAATCCTATAATGACAACTTCACTATTTAGTGAAATTAGCTGCTGTTCTAAATCTATAAGTGGTTTAGTACTAGATTTGCCACCACCAGTCTTGTGACGCTCTGCAAACAAGAGCTTCACCTTACGCTTAACATTGCTCTTCCACTCTGTGAAAACCTAAAACAAATATTGGTTTACTAGAACCTTGTGCAGTAGCTTATTTTTCTATTTACAGTCAGCAAAATTAACACAAGCAATTCACAAGTAGTCATGATGAACCACATTTAAAACATAATTGCAGAATTTTATAAAAATATTAATTTTAAAAGATTAAGACCTTACTGCAGAATAAAGGTATATATCGTTTAGAACACAAAATTTTGGGAAAAGTTATGTTTTGTGGCAGAAATCATGTCAGAGGTAATATAAGATATTTCTTTTAACTTTACTGTCTTATAATTGTTTCTAATTTGAACATTTTAATCTCTCGGTTATAATATTAAAATTAATTTAAGGGTCTTCATGCAGCAACTACCATATCAAAGATCATTCAAACTCTATTGTATTCCGAGTTTCTACTTGCATGTATTAACAAATACCTAAAACACACATCTACCAATATATGACGCAATTAACATTAGGCAGATAGAAGAAAACATTTTAATAGTATTGTATACTTGTTTGAGTAAGCTCATGTAAGTAAAAACTTTCTTACCCTTCACTAGTTGGTGTAAAAACAAAATTAGAAAACACACACTTCGACTTTGCTGAGCTTAAGTACAATCAGACAGTCCTGTTATTAGTTTTCTTATATGCACGGAATAATGTCATGGTGTGAAATAATTTTTAATTTGGGGCTATTTCAGGTATTTGTTCAAAACAGTGCTTTAGAAGGCATTTGTGTAACAATCGACACATCGATATCGTCTAATTTTGTAGTAGCAATATGGACCTTTTGGGAAGAAGGATCCATGATACTATCTATTTGTTAGCTCTAATTGCCTAAGGGTGATGCTTCACAAATTTTATAAGTAATAGACAATGTGTATACATATAACTATCCGTGGCTCTAATTCGGAATCGGGACCTCTAAAGCGTGCCACAAACATGCTGCCATCTACCCAAAGAAGTTGGCAGAGTGAGAGATGGTTATGATTATTATAGGACACAAGTACCTTATTCATAAATATTAAAAGTCGTTTTTGTAATTGATCGTGAGTCCATGGTTCACTACCATGCCATGTGGTGCTGACTGGCTGTATAAGGCCAGAAGGTTTTTGCTGCGTGCCCACCCGTTAAGGGTTTTACCGCAGGTAAGGTAAATATCGGGATATTGTAGGGTGAAACGTTGATTTTTAGGATGGTGAATTTTTCTGAGATTACTAGTATGTACCTGGGGGTTGAAGGACAGGATGCAACACCTTGCACCCTGGTGTTTTATTTATTTAAATTTTGGTTATATAATTTTGATGCCAAGCAGCTTGGAAGGATTATGTGGAGCTCAGCTTTAGCTGCTGTTCGGATTAGCTCCTAGGTTATCTCGGATGCCCGCAAGCCATGCGGGGTAACCGGTGCTGACTAGAGCGACGTCTAGTGGGGTCATAATCTCCCAGGGATCTGACAAGGGCGCTTCTATGAGATGCTAAACTTGCGTACAATTTTGATGCCCGGCGCCTGATTTCATCCTCCACGTATGGGAGACTCGAGGCCCCGTGTAGCAACCTGGTAGGAAAATAGGGACCCACAGAATATATAGACCTGAGTCCTCTATTCTGTGCACGTTGGAGCAATGCTAGCACGCTGTCTGCGGCCATGCCCCAGATCTCGCAGGCATACAGCATAACCGGGATTACCAGCGCTCGGAAAAGGTATAACTTCATGCCAACTGGCATCGAGATTGACCCCAGCATTGGATAAAATAAAGCAATTGCTCCCTGTACTTTAGCCGCTCGGTCCCTGATGTGTTGGCGTAAGGTTAGATCCATATCCAAGTTAACACCTAGGTACTGGACAGACTTAGTCCACTCTATCCTTCGACCTCGGTAGCTGAAATAGGGGCAGTCTGAGGGGGTGTGGCGCTTTGTGAAAAGTATGACGTGGCTTTTGTCCGCATTAACGGACATCCGCCAACGCCTACACCACTGATGGTTCACTCTCGCTCGCTCGTGCTGGCTGGCTGTATACAGCCAGAAGGTTTTTGCTGCGTGCCCACCCATTAAGGGTTTTACCGCAGGTAGGATTTTTATTGAAAGATGTAGGATGAAGGTGATGTAGGTTTTTGATTGGAAGTTGATGGTTCACTACCGCGTAAAGCTTCGCTATATATCCGTCTTGCAGTCCTTCCAATCTGTAACACAGTTATTCCTTCGTCTGTCATTGCGTTTGTATACCTTCTAAATACCCTTCATTTACAAACGGGGCAGCACACTTAAAGATACACTAAAACTAAAGACCAGGTTACATTTCATACTAAACTTTCTGAGTAATTGCCATTCTTCTTACCAGGTATAAGACATTACAGCTAGGGCCATCTATGGTGCGCAACGACAGGTTGTGTAGAGCGTATGATGCTTCTAAACTGAAACCTTTTTTGAGGAGTAACGCTACAGCTAAAATATTTTCGCGTGTGTAACGTACGTTTTTTGTAATATTGTGAGTATTATAATCAAACTACATTCTTAGTCCCTCATCAGGAAAATCTACAATTTACATATTTTCCACATTAAATATAGCCTCATGCAGAAGTAGTTGCATAGTCCATTTGGATGTAGTTTATCAAATAATGTCATGTTTCAGAACATGTTCACCAGAGAGAGGGGAATGTGGATTATCGTTTTTAAGATATATCGATATTGGAAAATTAAAACCAAAATAAAGAAGGAATGAAAAATCTTTAGTGGGTATAATAAGTTTATATAATCCTTGCTACTTAACAAGATCTGTTTTATGAAGACTTTTTCCATTATTATAAATTGTAAGTTCAAAGCTCTTCTGGCAGTCCTCCCAAAAATGCAAGATACAGATTTTGGTTTCATGCAAGAGTATTAAACATACGGCATCTTAATCAAATCGTTGGTTCAATTATACAAAAAATAAACAATCCCCCAATCGTATTGCCTGTGCAATATTTTGAACATTCGGTTTAAAGATTAAATTCCTGAAATTAGTAGAGAAATTCCAGTTTTAAAGCGCAGAATTCGAATCGGAGAGCCTCTTAAGCGTCAACTGCATATACCTACAATAACAATAACAATATGCAATATTGTGCAATAACAATATGCTTACTTTTATCCTTCTCGTAACTGTGTAGTGAAGACTTAGAACGGTAGATTGTTAGCCCTACCACCGTCTTTTGAATGAGTTTTCTTTACTGTACATTTTCAAAATGAAGATTTATTTTTGTGTTTGTAAGTATTTATTAAGGCTTATTGTTGTGCTTAACAGGCAAGAAGTGATGAGCTATATATTCATAGCGTCGTCATCACAGTGAGCTCATAATAAAACGCAAGGCCCAGAAACATTTACAAGCGAAAACATTCATACTGTGTTCCAAAGTTTCGAATTCAGAACCAGTAAATTTGAAGACGAGGGGTTACTTTTGGCCACTCGCCCCTTCCATGAATGTCGTCCTCCGTCCATTGCATTTGCAAACTGCGCTACTGTGTTCAAAAATCGATTAATCTTTCAAGCAGAATTTATATGCATTATGTGTACAATTGCCGGAGTGGAATGAATGGCGCAGTTTTGTCTGTGGCCCCGCGGTCCTGATATACAAACCATGAGATTTATCAGGGATTCTCCCGGATCTCTAGGAATTTCCTGTCCGTGCCGTTCATCTCTTCTATTTCTTACATCTATCACGTGGTGCATTCTTTGAGGGTAGAAGTGCCGGCTGTTGTGTCGGTAATGCATGGCAGGATGATGAGCTCATGGTAACACTTGCTCATCTAGTAGGACGGTCTCTGGTCTCCGGACCTGGTGTGGTAGGGCCGACTCCTCTCCGTAGCAGTCCAGTCCAGTATATAACTGAGTAATATATAATATGTATGTATATATATGGTTGCTGTAATACATACTCGAAACTGAAAGTGCCGTTCTTCCTGATGGAAGCTTCGAGAAGAAAAGCATGGTCTGCTTTATATGGCAAAAGTGAAATAATGCTTAGCAGAATAGGATAAGGTATTTATAGTTGAATAGAACTTAATAGAATACATTGTGAATATAACAGCTTAAATTTCCCGCATGAGAATGGAAGAAATTCTTCTAGTTGTATGGATTGTCCGACAGGTGTCGCAACAAATGCATGCACGAAGTTTTGCAGGCCATAGATGGCTCTACCTGTTATGGCTCATAGCTACGAAGTATAATGAAGTTGCATATAAATATATGCACCTAGCTTATGTTATGTTTTTCTTTACTAGTTGCGTGTTTTATTTTGTGTTTTATTGCACGGGTGCAAAGACTAGGTGTAATGAATACGGAGAAAATACTCAACGGACAAATAATTGAGTGTGAGAAAGGAAGTCCCTTGTAGCGAGTATATGTTAGGGCCAATTACTAATTTGTCAATTTCTTTTGGTCATTAACTGTTTGTTCCACCATTGGATTTGATGGTCTGTTGAGCACTTGTAATAAATTATTTAACCTGTAGACTGAGATTGGAAAAGCGGATTTTGTCTTCGTCCTACTGTATAATGGTTACGAGCGTTTGGACGGAGACCTGAAGATACGTGGTTCAAATCTCGACTATGGCATTATATCTTTCAGTCTCACTACCCTTTGACAGTGCGTCCCATACAGGGATATAGTGAACGATCAATTGGTTTCAGACAACATTTTGATTGTATTCCATGCAAGTTCTCGGATTTCGTCGCATGCTGCTAATCCTGAACACATCACCGTATTTGAAAACAAGTTCGCGGATACAACAGTCACACATAACTAGCTGAGAACATTTATTTGAAATGACGTGAGAATAAATACGATGGTCAGTACCAAATTGTTGGTGCATTCACATGTTTTTATTCAAGAATTTTTCGTGATTTAGCGACTTTCAATTGCTAAAATAATTTTGTCCAGATTGTGACAACAATGTGTTGGTGATAACACATTTCTTGGCTGGCACCGCAGTTCAGTCGGTAGAGCGCCTGTGTTCCGGATTTGATGCCCGGCGGTAGGGGTAAGGATTTTTTTCCGACCAAGATAATTCCTGATCTTCTCTAGTCTGAAAGTAAGAATGAGAGTGCGAATGTGTGCGTGACTAATTATTAAAACTTAACTGATACGAGTTAACACCTTCGTTATGTTCCAAAGCAGAACGGCCGCCTATATCACCATTGGAGTTAAAAGGGGCAGGGGAGGTGGGTATAAATGGAACTAATAAAAAAGACGTATTTCTTCTTACATTTCCTAGTTGACCGTTTTAAGAAAAACTTTCCACTCAGTTGGAACTGAAGGTGCTAGAATATAAAGGCGTTTTAAGTGAGGCTCAACATGCCACTAAATTGCATAAAAGTTTGTTTAGAAATACAGCCTAGTGCTAGATTGGGCTATTTTACAGAGGGGATTCGGCACGAGACACAAAGGGGGTAAATTGTACCTACATCCCGGGAGGAGGGATGAAGCGGCCGTCCCAAGGAGTCACACTAGTACAGAAAGCAGATTGCCTATATTTTACTAGATAGAAATTCTCCAGCAAGCTAGCACAAGATACCTCCCATCCCTTTGTGGTTCGGGAACAGTCCCATCATGAGACCGGCAACCGTCCTACCGAAGGAGGAAGCTTTAGCTCAGAGCATATTATCCAGCCATGCAGCGCCGATACTCCCACCAACACTTTTACCCTGAAAGAGAACAGAGGATGAGAGACGATGTGAAACGATAATGGAGATGAAGTGGAAGAACAAAAAGTTTGGAGGATGTAATTCACCTACCCAGGTTTTGACCTGGTGACCCGGGAGAACCCCGTAATAACCCATGGGGCGGTGGGTGGCCCACGGTAATCCAAGCCGGGCCTCACGAATGCGGGCTACAGGGACTAGGATTTCACTACCGAGGTGCTAAAACTGCAATGCCCAGAAACCTTTACAAGCTAAAACATTCTTAGTGTGGTCCAAAGTTTCGAGCTCAGTACCAGTAAATCTGAAGACGAATAGTCACTTTTGGCCGCTCACCCCTAGCACAAACCTCGTCCTCCGTCCAATGCATTTGGAAACTTCGCTTCTGTGTTCAAAAATCGACTAATCTTTGTAGCGAAATTTATATGCACTATGTTATACAACTGACCGCAGGAGGCGGTTTCGTCTGAGGCCTGCATTCGGAATGTCTGAGATCAATTTCCGAGGCCAACCTCACTGACCCATGGGATTTATCGGGGTTACTCCCGAGTCTATAGGAATTTCTTGTCCCACCGGTTCGTCTCTATTATCCTTTCACATCTTTCATCTAATGCTTTCTTTTAGGGTAGAAGTGTCGGCAGTTGTCTCGGAATGGCGTGGCAGGATCACATGCCCCTGGTAAAATTTGCTCATCCAATAGGACGGTTTCTGGTGTGGTGGGGCCGAATATTCTCCGTAGCATGCCGGTATATAACTAATATATAATATGCACATATAAGATTGTTATAGTACATACTCGAAACTGAAAGTGCCGTTCTTCCTGATGGAAGCTGCGAGAAGTCAAGCATCATCGGTTTTATATGGCAAAAGTAACACTTCTTGGGTTAGTAATAGACACGAGATTGAAATGAAATGGACTTGATCAAAAAGTAATAAAAAGTTGATATATAAGAACAAAGAATGTAAGTAATAGTTAACAAGTATTAAACAAATATACTATGCATTCATTCGCTCTCAAGTCAGCTTTGGAATTGTATTTCGGGGCACAATGAAGGAAGCATTAGCTTAAAGGCCATTTTGGCTGCGAAAAAAGAGCAATACGTTTAATGTCAGGAATGCGGAAAAGAAAGAGATACCTACATGTAAAAATAGATTTAAAAAACTAAGTAACCTTCATTATACATATGAATGTATCAAACTTACATTACAACGTTATGATCAAAGCAAAAGTAATCATCCTCACAGCCACAACAAAGGATAATTCCAGAACAATGGATAATTATTTTAGAGAAACAGACTTACTGGTATCCTAAACAACAAATGCATACAAAGTAGTATTAAAGTTTTATATCACGATCTACCGACTGAAATCAAACAGATAACAAATGAAAACAGAAAACTCAAGGCTGCTAAAACTTATTTATTACTAAAAGTATTTTACTCTGTGGAAGAGAATAAGACAGCGTAGATAGAATGTGCTACTTACAGTTCTCATCAATTTTGTAAACATTTTTGTAAATACTACTGTATTATTTGTATAAAAACACATTTTACGATCCATGTGAAAGCTTTACAGATGGAGATAATAAATCCGTTCAACGAATGCTTTAACCTGTGTGGGAATGTTATCGTCATGAAAGATATCATACGTATGGGACTAAAAGTATAACAAATAATATACCACTGCAGATATTTCTTCAAATCCTTTTGTACGCTTGCTATTACCTTTCGCATATCAACTTTACTTGCGGATAGGTACTATAACCTATGATGACATAATTTCTAAGTAGGTTTACTTACGAAATCAAACTGCAACTTGAATCATTGAATATTTATCAAATATTTATTAAATATGATTTATATCGGCGTTGGACTCTTAATGGTTTAAGAAGGAATTTACACATGCCCACCTCTCCATGAATACTGAACTTGTTCGGATTTTAAAACATTTATCAATTTCATTATTTACTTATATAAAGATAGCTATTCGGCTCTCTTGACAGTATCTTGAAAATGAATATTCAATTTTGACATTGTGATCTGAAGGGGACGTATTTAGGTTTGTATTTCATTTTAGTTAATTGATGGAAATTAATCATTTCTCCACACTAGCCGTATATAGGCTAAGATATGTGATGGATAGAGTCAACATGAAAAATTCAATGCCATGGCCGGGATTTGAACCACGGATCTACTGGTTTCCGTCCAGTCGCTCTTAACCTTTGAGCTACCATGGCCAACGTGCCTTCCTGACATTAAATTCTCCAGTTGACTCGTATATTTCCCTGGTAGACCACTAGGGACTCTCGCATCCGAGATACACCGTTTGTGGCGACTTACTATTGTAAGTACTTAAGTCCCAGGCTTCATCATTTAACTCTTATTATTTTAGTTAATTGATGGAAATTAATCATTTCTCCACACTAGCCGTAATGTCAGGAAGGCACGTTGGCCATGGTAGCTCAAAGGTTAAGAGCGACTGGACGGAAACCAGTAGATCCGTGGTTCAAATCCCGGCCATGGCATTGAATTTTTCATGTTGACTCTATCCATTTGTATTTCATGTTAGTCTTTCTGCCACAATATCTGTGAACATGCTTTAAATAGTTTTTTTGGAGTTATTTTGAATTGTAGTTGTAAATAGAACTGTATGATGTTAATATCAAACAAATTTGCTGATTCTGGCTGGTATCAAGATATAAAGCTATGATTGAGTTGTTACTGGGAGTAATTTCTGTGTTTAGTTTCAAGAAGATTGTCACAACAGTACCTAGGTATCTAAATTATTTGTTACTTTTCATATGTACCTGTAAATTGGGTCTGATTAGTTGTAACCTTAATCTGTCCCTTCATTTTATAATTTTGTACAACATAGTGCATCTAAATTTCCATACAGAGATTAGCCGATTTTTGAACACAGAATCGCAGTTTCCAAATGCAATGGACAGGGTAATAGTAATCGCAGTCATAAACTTACATTCCGAAAAACTTTATGAAGTAACTGCTCGTAAATATTCATAATTTTTCTGCAAAGTGTATGAAGACATTCGGCGATTGTGGTAAAGAGAGTGGGAGTTAAATTTTGGTGTAGGAAAGAAAATATCTTGATGGGTAAAGATGAATGCAAGGAAGTCGGTGCAGAGCAATTTGAAAATTAGTACTGATTGCAATGTGGCAACATTGGAAAGCAGGTAGAGTCTCCGAAAATAGGATAACGACTACATGGGAGAGATGTCACAAGGATTTGAGATCGATGAAACAAAAGAGGAGTTGGAATCAGAGATGAGGGTTTAGAAACAAGCCATATGCAAGTTAATACACAAATATTTGTTGAAAATAAGGCGCCACAACCTGTTAATATATTATTACTGTTTTTCGTACACGTTCAGCTTTTTTTTCAAGTTTCAGGAATACCTTTAGATTGAAAACTTTGTGAACCTTTTGGGAGAACGAAACGAACCATTAACTAGGTAAAGAGCCATCAAAATTGATTGTCATGATTATGTTTTATTTTGATACGGTTTTCAAGGAGCAGTACTAGATGAAGAAGTTAGAAATTATAGGCTGGAAATATATATTTGTTGTTCTGGTTTTATATTGTTTTATTAGTAATTGTGTTATGATTGCTATTAAAATACGAGTATCAGAATAGGAATCCATCTAAGTAAAATATGAATATACGCACACTCTCTCTCACTTACACACACACACACACACACACACACACACACACACACACACACACACACACACACATATATACACACACAGATACACAAACAAACAGAAGCAATTAAAGGGCGTAGAACTATATTTTAATTAACTAGGGAATAATGCAAATTATGATGTATTTTATAATAAATAAATTAAACAAATCCATGAAAATTAGTTTAATGATATATTTCTTCACAGAGAGTACATGAATGCAATTTTCTGTAAGCGTAGTGTCAGTACCAAGAAGGAACGTAACTTAAGGCACACATCCTTGGGACATGACAAAAGTTGAAAATAGACAAGAAAGTAGGACACTAAGCACACTATGACTTACATATATCTATCGCCTTAACTCCTCAATGAGTATGAGATGAAGTGAACTAACTGCAGAAAGACAACCTAGAGAGATGCACACAAGGCCTAAAGTTTCTCGAATGCGACTATGATGGTGAACGCTACGAAGGAACAAAGCAGACTGAATGGTGACACCCATAGTAAGAAATAATTTAACTTTCCTTCAAACGACAGGTTTCGTGCTACAGGTGGTCTACCAGCTTCACTCTTGAGAAATCAGAGAACACAATGAATGATGCAATATATATATATATATATATATATATATATATATATAATATAATATATTGGAAAATGTGCAAAGGTAATAAGTTAATTGGTTAGAGAAAAAATGTAAAATAGTCTTTTTAGGCATTTTCTGTACTTGAGTGGTTTAACAATGCACAAAAATTATATAATGCTTGCATTTACATTAAAATTGGAGTACAACCTATAATAGTGCTGTGTTTTATTACTCTGATAAGCTCTTTTAATGTTAAGATGTCATTATTAGATACTAAAATGTATTATTGACAGAATATTCTGAACGATTCCAAAATTTAAAAACAAATTTAATGCCTTGCACTCACATGTTTTATGTACACTCTGGTTCAAGGAATGACTACAAGTGCCAATTCTTGTGCCTACTTCATTTTAATGCACCAGAATGAATGGTTTTCCTTTCCTTAATAATTCTAACTCCGTTTTCAGACAGATTTTCATTGCGGACCAAGAACATTGTTCCTTTTTTCATAAATCTATAGATATTGATTATTACTTCTCGCGTTTGTGAATGTAGCACTTTATTTCCTAACTTGCTGCTAGAAGGTGCCATTTCTGTTTCCTCTCTTTGAAACGGGAGACACGCCCAACTTGCAGTTGTTTACCTGCAACTGACCTGCCCTCCCCTCCAGTTGGAATCCTCTGAAATAAACTCGTCCAGATACCATTGAGCACAGCCAACCATCTGTGAAGATATACATGTGCGTGTTCCTAAAGACACAATATCAGATAACTTACGGATTAGACTCACAATAGAGCTTTATCCGTTTTCAAAAACTCCAACAGATGAATAGGAGTTCAATTCTCCAGGCCGACTCACGAGTGTTACACATGTAGTTAGTATCATAGACATCATAATTAAATGATGTTACTCCAATAAGTCTCAGTGAGTAGAATGTTTAAGGTTTGATAAATAAAATGCTTCAGCTTATATGCAGTTAGCATATATCAGCATATCAGTTTCATCATTTTCTGTTTCCAATGTGAAAACTTCGACGTATTTTCAGAAACGTAGTACAACGAGGATGCTGCTGCCATCTATATGTTGAGAATCTCTTACGCAACGGAATTAGGACAACTACTGGTAAAGTGTTGCAACTACGAAGTACACGAGAAAGCTTTTGCCTTCCTACGAACGACTTAACGAGGAAAGAAGGCACATGAAAATCCATGTCTAGAGATGACCATATTCTATACAAAGGAGCTCGAAACGTGAATTTTCAGTGAAACCACGCTATCTAAACTTTGAGTGAAATGAAATACCTTCCTTAAATACTATATACGTGGCAGAGAAAGAAAAAATAAATCTGAGGTATTACACTCACATGAATTTCTCGACTAATAGTGTACAAACTACTTAGGTAAACGCCTACTCCTCTATCTACTTCATGTTAATAGAGTTAACCTTTATATTACCGCCAATTTTCTTGTAAGTAGAAGGGAATTTGGGTACACGATAGACAACGGAGGTGGACATCTCAACCACGGCGACCAACACTGGGGCTAAAACCTCGGGAGTAGAGGATGAAATGACAGCCGGTGAGGAGGCTAGGGGACAAGCCACGTAGTCGCGCGGAAGTCCTTAATAGTTACAGGAGTACCAACACTCCAATTCCTGTGTCGACAATTGCGGACGGGAGTTTCAGCCTTGCTCTCTGTTAATCCTTATCCTCCGGATGTGTCTCCTACTGCTGAATGTGTAAGCCCACAGGAGGGAGGGAGGCAAATGTAGTTACCAGCCACACCGGGGAATTCAAATATATATTTGTTAGTAATCGTGCATACGAACATCATGCATTTGGACTTTGTTTATAAATAATTTTCAGTTTCAAAATTGTTGTAATTTTCTCGGATTTCAGTGTGGCAAAATATATCAAATCACTGATATGTTTAGTAGTACTCAAAACAATAATCTTATAAATGAGTGTATCTCTCTTAAATATATAATTATATTTGTGCAAAGGAATATTAGGAATATAAACAATTCTCAGTAACAAAGATGACCTAAATGGTGCCCCTCAGAGTTTATTCAAAGCTGGCACATATTGAACACACCAAAGTACTCTGAAGAGCTTCTATTTCTGAAATCTGGGAAAATGTACAGAAGAGATGACGAATTCTGTTCTTCAAGACATGGTGCATTGTTGCAGAAACTTTAAATTTCTTCTTTTGCATATATTAATCACATGAATCTTTCATCTTCAGGGCGAGCAAGGCCGAGCTGTTCTTCTGTTGTCAGAAGTACGTATATTGTAATGTGAAGCAGATACTTTCTATTGCTTTCCACGACTGCTTATATCCCTTCTAACACTTTCTGGTTTAGAGCTGCAGGTGAAGGAATTTAATTTTTCCTCCTATGGAAACGATGTGTTTAATTAATTTTAAGATTATATATTTTATTTGTTTGTAATTTTCTGAGGCAGTTGAATTTGCCTCAATTAGGAACCTAAGACAAATATGTTCAATAAAATGTTCCTTATAAATATTTCCGTTATTCTCAAAGTCTATCAATGAAACCTGTGTGACAGTACAATATGTTTAACATATCATACTTATATATTATTATTGTATTATATTACATTATATTACACTATGTTATATAATATTAAATTTTATTTTTATTATTTATATTTGTACTATGCAAAGGTGACAGTTTTGAAGATTATGAGTCAGCAAAATAAAAATGTTACATCGTTTTTCGGATCACATGCACAATGCAGCAGTCCCATGGCCTAAGTAATCAAACATTTATTTGATCCTCAGCATATGTTTTGACACAAAATGTTAGATAATTTAAAAGGTATTTTATTTTCATTATTTGGGAACAATATAATTTTTTTCAGACAAGTCAAAATTTGTAAGATTTATAATAGTTTTATTATGGTAATAATTCTCTCAGCCAGCTTTATTCCAACTCAACAATTTTGGCACTTTATGTCAGTTCTTAGGAAAACAAAATATTGCATTAGAAAACGTTTGCTTCCGAATATAACTGGAGCGATTTGTAGCTGAACCAATTAATTTACTAAACAGTGCTTACTAATATTTATTCTACTTTTGAGATGTTTCTGACTAAATGCTGCGGAACTTTTTCTGGGATCCGTCAAACTTACATAAATCACACTGGGCAACAATGAAAATGTTTCAGGCTTGAAATAGTGAATTTACATGTATTTCCATCTTCTGAATTCAAAAATTGCCATAAAATGATAGATTAGCTCTTCTTTTAATGATAAAGTGACATTTCATTTTTTAGAGTAAGAATTTTAAATATCGGGCAATTTCTCTGGGAGTTGGCACAACTGTCAAATAACAGAACAAAATCAGAGAGAAATTTTGGAAATTAAGTGATGCAAAAGTTAAGGAAGGCATTTTTGTCGGACCACAAATATGAGAACTTTTAAAGGATCCTGCATATGACCAAGTTTTGGAGGGGAAAGAAAAGAAAGCTTAGGAGGCCTTCAAGGCTATTGTTTATGGATTTTTAGGCAGTAAAAGAGATGACAACTACAAGCATTTGGTAACAGTGTTCCTGCAACATGTCCCTTAAGATGCATTTTCTCCACTCCCACCTAGACTTTTTCACTTCTAATTGTGGAGCTGTTAGTGATGAACATTGGGAGAGATTCCATCAGGACATTTCTGTTATGGAACAAAGATATCAGGACCGTTGGAATGAAGAAATGCTTGCGGATTACTGTTGGTCTTTGTATAGGAATTCTGCGGAACTCCATCACAAGAGGCAAGCTAAAAGACGACGAATTCAATAGGCCACTACATGATTCTCTTCAGACACGACTGTCTGCGAAGTATTTTTCCAGTAATTTAGAACTCTTAGCATGTAATTACCAGTTAATAATCAAATGCACTTTCATTGTTGTTAGCATGTATGTAATTAAAATGTATCCCTTTCGCTCAATCCGTTAATATGTAATACTTCCACCTTCTGTATATCATAGAAAATAGAGCTAATAAAAATATTTCATTGTCATATATGTTTTTCTGAACACAAAATTAGTAGGAATTGCCTCATGAAGTGCTCGAAACATTCAAAAATTATTTTGTGTTAGCCAGTGTCATTAGACAACTGTGTGTGTTTAATCATATTTATAAAAATATTGCTTTAGATGTCCTAACTTTCGTCGCTGCCACTAGAGCTCTATGCACTGTACAGTGCTGCCATCTCTGCCACGCATTCACAAAGAGTCCACGTGTGGTAAAAAAAACAGAAGTTCCTATCTAGTCGCAGTGTTAAAATAACTTGTAGGTTAGGGTAGGGAGAAGGTTGGGTTAGGTTAGGATAAAGTAGTCGAGTAGAATAGACTTATTTAAGTTAGGTGATAAAATGGAATAATTGATTTGAACGTTACACTGTAATGGAGAAGAGCTATGAGGAAGAAGGCTATGCTAGCTCAAGCAGGAAAAGTCAGAATAAATGTATGAGCTGAAATGGAAGTAAACAGACTGCACAACTTCTTTATAGACACCATTAACTAGATAAATCGAAGAAAACTTTTTGTTAAAACACTAAATATTGTGAAAATCCGTCATGTACAACAATCTGCTAAAAGGCACAAATTAGCAATGCGCTCGCATTGATCTTTATTATCCACTGATTATCCACCTGTAAGTTCTTTTAAATGCGCCTTAAATCTACCAAATGTGACAATTGACGCATTCAGATTCAGAAGTTGTTCAGTCAATGTTTTTGAGAAATCCTGTTAAACACACGATAAGTACTCGGAATACCAGTTGTGTAATAGTGCTAAAAGATTTGCGGATCAGAAGATGTTAGGTCGAACATATTATGACCCTGGCATGTTCAATGGGCATCAATTTCAGAAATAAAAGTTGTTAAGTCAGCCTTTGCGAGTTAGATGTTGCTAAGTCAAGTAGTTGCCGCATTCTCCGTTTGGTGGTGCAGCTACACTGTGCCACCCAAGGTGTTTGATATCAGCTGTTGATACATTTTAGATTAGACATTTAGACATTAGACATTTTTAGACAATCCTCAAGTGCACTTTCAGAAAGTTTATCAATACTTCTGAATAACAGGGCACTCTTTCATGCCCACTGAAATAATTTTTGGCAATATTGAGAAGAAACGATCAATGATAAAGTCTTAGTCCCTTCCACATGGGTGAAACTGATCAAAGATTCACTACAGAAGAAGCCCATTGATGTCGTCCACGTCAAACGTTCACTGACCGATAACGAGGAACATGACGGCACTGCAGTTGTTGAAGTTTTTCACCTCAAAGATGCCCTCGACCGTATCCTTGTAAGAAGTATTCCTGAATTCACTTTAATCCGGGGTGTGGATTTCCAAAGACGCTGTGTACCCGAAGTTCGTCACACAATGTCTTCCTCACTTTATCGTCCTTAGTCTCTCTTGAGGAGAGTAGCGAGGCTACAAGTCTTACACAAGACATTTGATAGTGCGAAAAACACACAGATAGGCTTCGGAAGATTAAAAAAGAAACTCGCTGCGTTCTAAACCTAGGATTCGTTACATAATTCACTAGGATTCGCTGGATAATGCACTAGGATTCAATTGATAATTCATTGGGATCTACTAGATAATTCACTAGCACTCGCTAAATAATTGACTAGGATTCACTAGATAATTATCTTGGATTCAATAGATAATTCACCAGGATCCACTACATAATTCACTAGGACTCGCTAGATAATTAACTAGGATTCACTGGATAATTCACTAGGATTCACTAGACAATTATATAGGATTTACTAGATGAACTACTAGGATTCACTAGATAACTATCTAGGATTCACTGGATAATGCACTAGGATTTACTAAATTATTATTTATGATTCAATAGATAATTCACTCGATAATTCACTAGGATTCAATGGATAAATCACCAGGATCCACTACATAATTCACTAGGACTCCCTAGATAATTCAATAGGATTCACTGGATAATTCACTAGCGTTCACTAGATAATTATCTAGGATTTACTAGATAAATTACTAGGATTCACTAGATAATTATCTAGGATTCACTGGATAATGCATTAAGATTTACTAAATAATTATTTAGGATTCAATAGATAATTCACTAGGACTCGCTAAATAATTGACTAGGATTCACTAGATAATTCACCAGCATTCAATGGATAATTCACTAGGATTCAATGGATAATTCACTGGGATCTACTAGAGAATTCACTACGACTCACTAATGATTGACTAGTTTTCACTAGATAATTATCTTAGATTCGATATATAATTCACCACGATCGACTACATAATTCCCTAGGACTCGCTAGATAATTCACTAGGATTCACTACATAATTCACTAGTATTCACTATATTCCTAAGTGTCCCCGGTAATAATTTCACTCACTTCTGTTATGTGACTCGTTCAAAGAAATGAATACGTATATAATCTTTACCGAACAAACTTAAAACCCTCACTGTAAAACAATATGCCATTCGAATGCCAGTTCGTTAATTCATCTGCAGAAGGTTAACTAAGACATTAAACTGGACACTCAACCTTGTTTTTAAAGGTGACCATGACGCCATTTGCAAAATGAAGTTTAACAATTACTATCGTATATTGAAAAAAAAATCTAACATTTTATTTGTCGAACGTGTGCTGATTGCTACGCATTCCGTGTCTTAACCTGTAAAATAAAATCTTTTTCTTGTGATTTATTGTTAATGGTAACTTCTGAACTCAACACATT
The DNA here is from genome assembly GCA_030765055.1 of Mantis religiosa. Classification (NCBI taxonomy): domain Eukaryota; kingdom Metazoa; phylum Arthropoda; class Insecta; order Mantodea; family Mantidae; genus Mantis; species Mantis religiosa. The sequence goes on from JAUKNK010000137.1 coordinate 25,037, forward strand.
CACTATTGTTTCGACAATACAATGGCGACTGTAGTTATGCTATATTAGAATGAACCTATAAAACAAAGACGTGAATTTGTTCAGTATAAACAGGCTTTTGCATTCTTTCGTTCCTAAACACACTAGTTCTTATTTCTCTGCATTGATGCTTGTCTGTTATATAGCTCCACTACACTACTATTCACAGTCCTGATTGGTCTTCCAAGACAGCAGTGGCTATCACTGGTCTAATATTTTGGATAATGTTCTAATAACTGGGATATATTAATGTGTACATAGCATTTACAGTCTGAGCGACATCTAGGGCATACTACGTGTACTTGGTGATTTATGAGACTTCCGCTGTGTATCGCTGTTGTCGCAGCCGCTCATGAAATACGCAGGACATTGGATCTGCAGTTATTGTCGTTTGGTTTTATTTAAGGACTTTCTACATTGCCCATATACGCACTAATCCTTTATTTTAAAATATTTGTTACAGTTTTATTTACATACTATCTTAAAATATCTATTTGTCATTGCATTCATTATTTAGGTGTTGGTACTTATATAGCTTTGATTACCTGAGCAATAGGTAAATTATTTTCAAATTTAATTGCCAAGGTACGGAATGTCAAATCTAGTGATCTAGGGCTGCATAGAACAACTAACGCCAGAAGTAATTAACTTCCAAAGTTCCTTTATCAGGAAAAGAAGCCGTTACCCCTATGTGCCACTTTTCTAATACTCTTCTTAAATTTACGGCATAACGTTCGTGTTACCAACCAGATCGCACAGTTTTGCAGTGACATGCTTTAAAACTAAACTTCAATCGCCTGATTCTCCGAATGCATGGCGGAAACAGCGGTGCACACCATGTTAGATACGACTTAAAATTGGAGGTTTTACCTGATCCAGAATGATGAATGCCAGGTAAGTCTAAGGTTATGCACCCGTGACATAATTGAACATATTTTCATTCATCATGCGAAATGGCTTAACATTGGAGGTTCACCTTATCCTGAATGATTAATCTCTGGTAACTCTCAGCATTATGTGTCCTCGACTCATTGGAATATTATTTCATTCATTGTCCGATATGACTTAAAGTTGATTAATTTTCCTTACTCTGAAACTCTGAAATGTGAATGTCTGGTAGCTGTAAGCTCTATGTGCCCTGGACTCATTTCAACATCATTTCATTCTTCGTGCGGTATAACTTATCGTTGGAGATTTTCTTTATCCTCAAAAATGAATGTCTGGTAACCTTTAGCTCTATACAGCCAGTTCTCATTTGTACATGCTTTCATTCATTATCCGATATGGCATAAGGTTTGAGGTTTTCCGTTGGCTGAAAGATGACAGTTTGGTAACTCTCAGCTGTATACTTCTAGGATTCATTTGTACATGATTTCATTCATTATCCGTTATGGCATAAGGTTTGAGGTTTTCCGTTGTGCTGAAAGATGAATGTCTGGTAACTCTCAGTTCAATACAACTAGGACTCATTTGTACATGATTTCATTCATTATCCGTTATGGCATAAGGTTTAAGGTTTTCCGTTGTGCTGAAAGATGAATGTCTGGTAACTCTCAGTTCAATACAACTAGGACTCATTTGTACATGATTTCATTCATTATCCGTTATGACATAAGGTTTGAGGTTTTCCGTTGTGCTGAAAGATGAAAGTGTGGTAACTGTCAGCTCTAGATATCCTGGATTCTTTTGAACATTGATTCATTTATTGCCCATTAGCTTTTGAGGTTTACCTTATCCTGATATATGGATGTAGAATACCTGTAAGCTCTGTGTAACCTGGATTGATCGGAGTATCATTTCAACCATCGCACGATGGCTGAAGGATGTTAAAAGAAGGTCATGAAGTTTAGTAGTTCTAGCAATCAGTTAGGAACAAAGAAAATTGAAAAGTTTTTTCATGTAGTGATTGTGGAGATTTTACATTGTGTTTGTCTTGTTAGCATTGTAACTCGCGAATGTCGATGTCAGTTACTCCTTACAAAGGATCTATCGCTGTACTCACACAGCTACCGTACTGCAAATGTGGTGGTATAATGTCCACTGTATATAACCCATGTGCTGGGGAATAGATAGGCAGCGCCCGAAACTGAAGCGTGGAGAGTGCCGCATGCAACCACTTGCAACTAGCTGCTGGACATACCTCGTCAGCTCTGTGCTGGTGGTGATACTCAAGTCTGCCATCTGTAGGTCGCTCTCCTTCACGGGTAAACAACTCCTCTCATAGAATGCTGTGTGATAATGCGCATAGTTTGCTATGAATTCTGGACTCTTTTTCGGGCACATCCGGCTATACACCGCACACGATTATTGACACACGGTCAGTCACTGGATAGGGATAATACCATCGAACTCTCAAGCGCATACAGGTATGAGTATATTGATAGTTCCCATGTTAGTTGTAATCAATAAGCCTGTACCGGAGATTTGGTAACTGATTAGACACATC
>JAUKNK010000137.1:35000-57500 GCA_030765055.1 Mantis religiosa
AATGACGACAGTTCTACAGACCTAACAGCTGATATCCATACTTTAGACGACATCGTCAGAAATGGAAGCTCTACAGTTACAGCAGGTAAATCGGGTATGCAGGAATCGGGATGTTCACACCAGGACTAGATAAGTGAATTTTTATTGTGCTCCTTAACGCAGCACATTTTCTGCCTTCAATAGTGTAAATATCTTTTGTGACCTGATATTTACTTCTACTTCCCTCTTATAACCAGTCGTATAGTGTAACTTGATAACGGCGTCTCCACTGAGAAGTATATTTCTAAGTGTCCCGGGTAATAATTTCACTCACTTTCTGTTATGTGACTCGTCCAAAGAAACGAATACATATATAATCTTTACCGAAAAAACTTAAAACCCTCACTGTAAGACAATATACCATTCGAAAGCCAGCTCGTTAATTCATCTGCAGAAGGTTAACTAAGACATTAAACTGGACACTAAACCTTGTTTTTAAAGGTGACCATGACGCCATTTGCAAAATGAAGTTTAACAATTACTATCCTATATTGAAAAAAATCTAACATTTTATTTCTTGAACGTGTGCTGATTGCTACGCATTCCGTGTATTAACATGTAAAATAAAGTTTTTTGTGATTTATTGTTAATGGTAATTTGTGAACTCAACACATTCACTATTGTTTCGACAATACAATGGCGAAGGAGACCTAACTACATTAGAATGCACCTATAAAACATAGACGTGAATTTGTTCAGTATAAACAAGCCTTTGTATTATTTCGTTGCTAAACACACTAGTTCGTAATTCTCTGCATTGATGCTTGTCTGCTATATAGCTCCACCACAATACTATTCACAGTCCTGATTGGTCTTCCAAGACAGCAGTGGCTATCACTGGTCAAATATTTTGGATAATGTTCTAATAACTGGGATATCTTAATATGTACATAGCAATTACAGCCTGAGCGACATCTAGGGCATACTACGTGTACTTGGTGATTTATGAGACTTCCGCTGTGTATCGCTGTTGTCGCAGCCACTAACGAAATACGCAGGACATTGGATCTGCAGTTATTGTCGTTTGGTTTTATTTAAGATCTTTCTCCATTGCCCATATGCGCACTAATCCCTTATTTTAAAACATTTATTACTGTTTTATTTACTTACTATCTTACAATATCTATTTGTCATTGCATTCATTATTTAGGTATTGGTACTTATATAGCTTTGATTACCTGAGCAATAAGTAACTTACTTTCAAATTTAATTGCCAAGGTACGGAATGTCATACTCGCACACACACAAACACACACACAAACACATACAAAAGGAATTTTTTGTGATTTTTTTCTTGATATAAAGAATCAAAAATATATATTTACTTCGTACTGAATTTTTGGTTAGATTGAAACGTCTTCGCCTATTATGTTGTGGTAGACAAAGTATAGGTTCTCCCAAATTCCCTGCTGCTTTCAGTTGTACAATACATTTTCCACTAAGTAATGAACAAAACTGCTTCAGTTTAGCCTTTGGTAATATTTTGTATCATTTCTTAACCTGCCCATCTATAAACATATTTCTGTAGTATTTCCAGCCATCTTCCTTAGTTCGGAATTTTCCTCCAGTCATTGTCTCTTGGAATTACAACATCATGATCTATAAGATATGTTGCTTGTTCTTTATTCCCTCATATGTGGCATACAGCCCAATCAAAGTCCAGAATCCCAAATCTAAATAAGAAATGACTCTAAAATTTTTATTACTTTTTTAATATAGTCCCTTCTCATGCCATAATTTCTTTCTGTAACAATCCGATTTATTATGTCTATATGTCTTTCCCAAACAATAAATGTTTCCTTTTAAGGATGAATGTAAGCCTTACCCTAAAGGCAAAAAACAGAATGAACATTTATTAATTAATAGCTTCCTTCCAGCTGAGCAGAACATTAAGGAAGCTAATCAGATAGTTCCTAAATTTGCAAACGACAAAGTGTTCAATTATTGTTAACATAGCTTTCTGTAGTGCTTAAGCAGGGCCGTCTAGAACGAACTATTCTCGATGGTCCTTAGATGGCTCCAACACTAAACGTTTGTGCTACGGTTGTGTCGAGTAGTTATTGCCCCGCCGATAGATAACGCAACAGGAAAATCTGGGCACTGCTTCAAAACTTTGTAAGCCTTAACGTCTTCTGGTTCAAGGTATTACTTTCATGCAAATTCATTTTCGAAACGTGCTTAATAAGCGATTTCTACACCCGAAAATGTAAAGTGTTGGAACATGAGACCAGTGTCATAATTCTAAGCTCTCGAAATTAGTGTAAGTGGTATCTATGAATTATCCATCTGCAATGTTCTATATTTAATCCTTGTAGCTTCTTCTCAGACCGATATTCACATACGCAGCATCCGTCTGGGGTTATGCAGCCAAATCCCATCTCCACACGCTACAAACATTGCAGAACAAAATATTGCGAACCATAACCAAAGTTCCATTTATCGCCCCCTCCAAACTCCTTCACAAAGAGTTATACATGCACACAATAGAAGAATTTATTAAAAAGCTTACAGCCGACCTATACGCGAACTGTGCCAAGAACTCAAACCCGCTGATACAAGAATTAGGGCAATATCAGACTTCCACCAACAGACACAAACGACCCCTCTCAGTATTTGACCGAAACTTATCAAATGAAACAACTGCAGAAGAGGTCCTGGAATACAACTGCCTTGTACCTTTGATAACCCAACTTAATCACATATTGCATAGTTTCAGATACATTCGACCATACAGGACACCTACAACCCACCTGGACAACACACCACTGAGCGGCTACCAAACGTAAAACCCACGCCACATTACCATTTCGTTTTGACATTTTATCACCTTCATCTCATCTAGTGTTAAGCCATAGCTATGATCTGCATCCCTGTTTACTAATTCCTTGTGCATGTTGCACGTACTAATCCCGGGCGTCAGTCAGGGCTCTGTCATGGCTGGCTCCCGTAAACCCAACAGACACGCAAGCATGGTCCCCATGCTAGCAAGAGTGGAAACAACCTATACTAACCGGGGTGCTTTAGCGGAACCAGAAAAAAACACACAAATCCCCCTAGCATGACTTTTGCACGTTTAACAGTCAAGCTCCCTTCCCCATAGTTGCATGTTAGTTCATTAACAGCCTGTGCATGGGGAGACGATGTAGCCCCTGAGAATGATCGCCACCGGGGGTGGTGGGTGTGGGGCCGCCCCTTTAAAAATTAATAATCTTTGTATATTTTATTTAAAGTTTAATAATTCTGTGGCAGATTAATTTACTAATCTCCATTCGAACAGATAGTGCACCTTATGTGTATTTACATGACCAGGGTTAGGATTTTTAGGTACGCACCCTTTTTGTTAGCGTAAATTTAAGCTCTTCGGAGAGATACCACAGTGGAAAGTTTCGTTTCTAGTTGCCAAAGGAATAATGTTTCTCATGCAACTTCTTTCCTATTTGGGTACCATAATCCCTTTTCCCCCTAATCATATCAATAATCCCCTATCCTTCCATTTACTCCTAATTTTCCCTCTATTTCACTCTATATGATCTTAATCAATATAAAACGTTTAATTTTATATTAACATCTCCTTAGCTTGTTGTGCACATGTGAAGAATATGCCTAACTCTTTCATTGAACGCTGCGCTGGATTTGAAAGTACATATACAACAATGGAAAATAATTGTGTACGACATATTCTCTACAGCCCGCAGTAATGTAACTGAAAATGACTTGTCATTGTATATCATTCTATCCTTTTAATTTCACCAAAACTAGTAGCCTACTGTTCGTGAAAGTGTGTTTGTTACTGTGACAGACGTTATCTGTTTGCGCGGATTCCAAGGTCACGCAGACAGCTGGAACCGTACACGCGTAGTTCCAAGAATTGGCTTTGGGTTCCGCTCGAAGGTACTAGAAATTCCCGAGACTGCAGTTTTAGCAGGAATGAGAGCATTCTGGTAATTGTCGCGGTGTTATATAAGAGTGTGGACACCAAGTGAATGAGTTGTGCTACAGTGACATTGAGTTAGCAAGTAAACTGGTGTTAATCTTTTGTTACATTTCTAAACGAGTGTATTACTAGATTTTACCATACCAAAGGTGTCCAGTGACCGACTTATTTTTCTGGCTCAGGAATTCAAATAAAATTTCATAGATTGAACTATTATTCGATATACTGCTTACGATTCTGGAATTTCGTTAAATGAAAAACACCAGTCAGATGGCATCAAGCTTCACACTTCCAGCTCTGAGCATTAAACTTTCAAGACTCAAGCAAACAAACCTTGGCAGCCTCTATTACGAAATGCATTTCAGCAGAGCTCTTCAAACGGCTAAAATTTTAAGAATATCAACACTGAGTTGTATGCAGCTCTTACAAAAGCACGAATTTCTTTCCATAAGGTGAACCATCCAGCCTTCAAGGGCTGGATGTCAATGCCAAATGAGAGTACTTGAAGAAAAAACTGCATGGTGCCTGTTTACCAAGGAATCTTAGAAAAAGTCAAGGAGAAGGTGTCTGATTGCGATGTGGGAATCATTGTGGATGAAACCATAAATTCAATGGAACGATATGTTTTTGAAAATTTTAGTTTTTCCCTTTGCAGAGGAGAAAGTTAAGACTGTTGTTAAAACTTTATGAGCTAGAGAGAGCAAATGCTAGCGCAGTAATAAAATAAATTATGGACTTTTGTCAAAAACTCTGCCCTGTTGGCATTGATTTTGAAAAACCTCTTCTTATGGTTACGGACCAGGCTCCATACATGGTTTCAGCTGTTAACCAATTGAAGCCTTTTTTCCTAAGTTGAAGTATGTGACATGCTTCATTCATGCCCTTCACAGGGTTTGTGAAATCATAAGCATGGAATAAGACATCGCAAATCAGTTTATCTCTGCCTTGGAGAAAATTCTGCTGAGAGCGATGAATCGTGTTGTGGTCTACAAGGAAACCACTGGCCTGCCGCTTCCAAATTTACCGGTCATTATTCCCTGGAGATCTTGGATCGAGTGTGCTGCTATGTTGTGTGGGAATATTGTTAAAATTGAAGAGTTCGTGCTTTCTTAGGATCCAGCCGAAGCAGGTGCAATTTCCAAGGCAGAGTAACTTCTGTTACCTGTGAAAATTCAAAATTTGCAGACAGAACTATACTGTGACCATAGTGATAAGTACCTGACTGGAGCTATTAAACTATTAGAAGAACCAGGTTTGCAAAATGAGAAACAGTGGAACATTTTTATCCCGTGAGTTTAGTCTTCAGAAGTATCCAGACATTGATGACTTCGCCACATCTGTAGACTTGCCATTCCGAGTGAATTCCCCACTGGTATCTGTGGATGTCGAAAGAAGCTTTAGCATCTACATACAACTTCTTCTGTCTCCTAATAGAAACAGTTATACTTTTAAAAATTTGGAGATGCCTAATATCTTTAGATATCATGTGTTTGCTTCATATGTCTTCCTTCTTATGAGGAGGGATAATTTGATACTTGTGTGTAATTCAATAAATTATAACAGAGGAAAGAGAAATTGTTGAATTAGTTGAAAAAACCAGCACCATTTTGTCCCTGCTTTTACCTTATTTGAGCACCTTTCCCTTTCTTTTTAATTTGAAATTTGCCCCTAATAATAATAATCCTGCACAAGACTTTCCATAGAGTTGTATAAGCTGTTCTTACACACGTCATGAGATAGATACTTCCGGAAATTGCCTTAGAAATTGTTTTCTTTGCGTGTATGAGGAATGTGGAAATTTTAGCCATAGTGGAATTTTTAAGAGACTGCCGCTACACATTTCAATTGCCAAATGAGAAACATAAGAGACAGGAACAATCTCGCATATGATAAAAGTACTCGAAAATTCAAACATGCGTTTGGTGTGTTATAACGCAATCTACATTTATGGTGTAGTTTGAATGTTCTATAACTTAAGGTTTACCAGTTTTACCAGTTATTCGCAATGAACAAGAAATCTGGGGATTCCCCAAGATAATTAAAAATACACATTTCTTTTTGCAGGAACATATCTTGACATGCATTTCCTAAATCAAAACATTAGAGAGCTTTACGTGAAAATCAATTTTTCAAAAGAAAGCTCCATGCAATGGCTAGCCTAAAGAATGAACATAACCATGAAAAGTTTATATACTAAACATAAGTACCTTATTTGTATTAAGCGATGTAATATTTTTGAATTAGGCTCGTCTAACACACGCATACAAAGTCCTTTTCTAGTAAAACTTTGCATCGAACTTTTGGGTAGTATGCAATGACTTCTCTACCTACTATGGCGTGGTAGACGGAAGAGGAATTGGAATGCGTTTACTCATGTGTTTCTCTACCCTTGTATACATATAGTAACAAATACAACTGCTCTATCCACTGCAGGTCACTCGAGAAAAACAATTGAATAAATTAACTTATTGCTAAACATGTGTATGCACAAGGAGAATTTCATCATACAGCCGCCTTTAAGCGATAGTCAAATTCTTAAGGAGCTGGTTCGAATAAAACACCCTCGAAATTTTATCTGTGAATTACACAGAGATAATCTGTAACACATATTTTAAGTAATTTATCAAGCAAACTGCAATTACATAATCCCCTTTTGGAACTACATATATACTAACAATCAACATTTAAATGCGTAAAGTAGTACTAAATTACGAGTAAATGAAATGGTTCTATCCATTCAATTGGATTGTTTTTCGCTATCTTAGTAGAGTCTACAAATTGTGTTTTGATTGCCATACAAATAGCTACTTCATTCAATATGAAAGACAAAATCATATAATGCTCATTTTATTGTGCGGTTAGTGAAAGTTTAATAACTACTGTTGCCGGAAACATTAAGTTACTTTATAACACATTGTTATATAAAGAGAAATTAATACCTTAATTTTATAAAGTTAATATACTTTCCGTTTTCAAACTATAGAAAAAGCCTTATTGTCAAACGACTTTCAACGTTTACTAAATTTTAACATTAATAAACACTGCTTTATCGGAAATTCCATCACTCAGTATAACAGGGTTGAAACTTCCAAAAAAGAATTGTGTGTAAATGCTTATTATAACTTGACAGTTCTTCCACTACGGTATAATGTAACTGTTGATATTCTTAAGCTACCCTTCTTAAACCAGATCGAGTATCTCTCTGAAAAGTTAGATTCTTATTTGTACTCTATCTGTGAACTGAAGTTATTACTCTGATTGTGCGTGTTTATAACTGAGACTATTTCATTTAGAGGTTAACTGCTCATTATACATGGTTAAAATATTTCCATAGCAAATTAATTTTCCTTCTGTAAACTGGAGTTAAAATGTAATTACTATCTAGATGTTATTTTGTAACTTTTATTGAAATATTAATGAATGAATGAATTCCTGTAATTCCTTAATTGGGACATAGGGCCCTGAACCGCGCAACCTCGAGGCCCGTAAGTAAACTGAATTATCCTGATCAGAGAGATTCCGGGATGAGTGATCAGCCCAACGCTGGAAGTGAAAGTGCGGGAGAGATGAGGTGAGAGGAAAGATGATGATGGAGCAATCGGTGGAATGTTGGCGGGGAAAATCGGAGGACTCGGAGAAAACCCGAATTAGTTCCATGTTGTCCACCACAAATCTCTTTGCGGTAGCCGGGAATCGAACCCGGGCCGCCCTAGTGAGAGCCAAGCGGTCTAACCACTTAGCCACGGCGCGACCATACGCCAGGTCACTAATATTTCGCTTTTATAGTAAACAAGATAACAAGCGAATGCAGCGCTAGGTGATTGAAGGTCAATACCCTTCAACGCTTTGCCACATATTACATAACATAAAAATGTAGGATGCGTTACATTCAGTGATTTTCCCTACTCACTCTTGTACATAATATTCTTAAACATGCTTATTCTTCCATCTACCTGAAATAAATTTAGATAAGCATGTCTAGCAATGGATTTATGGCACATTTTCTTGTAGATAGAATGGGATAAAGAATTCAATATGCTAAAGATATTTGCTTTAAATTGTAAATTCTTTCATAGAATGTCGCTATGTACAACATACGAAATTACGTATGTTCTGAATCTTCGTTACATTATATGGTAACCTTCTGGGAGCCTTTCTCTTCCCCGCTCTTCTCTTGTCACCTAACGGGACTTCAGATCGCAAAATACGCCCAAAGGTGCATGGTGCCATTTTGCACTCTTACCTGCTGATGTGTCAGGTGCAGTCAGTCAGGTACCTCGTCGATACAGTAAACATGATACGTCGCTTATCTGTGGTAGAAGGTCTGTTTATTTCCAAAGTTTACTTTAACATGAATCTGCTCTTTGTGTGAAAAGTGTTTGTTGTACGGATTCCAAACTGTATAGCAACTGTAAGAAAAACTACAAATTTTATCATGAAATATTCGCCGTTCGGCATTCCTGGAGAAGATCACGTTAACAGAAAATACAGTGAATGAGATCGCTACTAATTTAAAGCGGTGCCCCCAAAATCGCAAAACAAATTTGTTCGACAAGCAGGTATGTTAAAACCGAAACGCTAATGTAGTACACGAGTGCAAGCGTTGAAACAAAATAATATCTGTAACAGAGTGAATTGCTGGAATTGGCTTTTCCGATCGGTTAAAAGCGGTTACATTGATCCACAACTTTTCTTTTCCTCCTATGAAGCTTGGTTTCACATAAATAGACATATGCACACACACAACTAACTGTAATACCTGTTTAAAACAACTTGTATTGCTGCACGTGAAGCCTCACTGTGACATGAAAACTGGAGTTTGGTATGCGAAAAATTATAGAAGTATAAAAAGACCACCTTTCTAATTAAGAGTTACTATAGAGCCACATTGTAGACTAATTTTAGGAGCATTTTTCGGCTCCATGACATTTTTCGGCTGCATGGTTGGTTCCAACAAAAATAATTCAATAGCACTTCCACATCGTTATTGAAAATAATAGTGGTAGTTATGTTGGAATAATAACTGATCTGTAGTTGCCCTCATTCCCAGGACCTAATCAGATGCGATTTTTATTTATGGGATTATTTTAAAGACGAAGCACATTGTTCAAACCCTCAAACTTCAGAGGAATTTAATGATATCTGTAGGAGCTCCTACCACTGAGCTTAGACGAGTGTTTTTTTAAACTGTTTTTAGTTGAATTATATTATTCGTGTACAGAAAAGATTTAGAAATGAGCTGATATAGCAGAGTGCGAGAGAATTGGAATCAAAACAGTACTTATATATTTTATTCTTCTCTTTGATCTTATTTAACCGTTTTTTTCATTATTTCCGTATTTGTTTTCTCTACTTTCATACATATGTAATATACACATAAGCACCCATGCCCAAAGCGGGACTCCAACCCATGACCCTCTACGCGGCGGAGCGCTACAGACGTACGCTCTAGCAACCATGGCTACGAGGGCCGGCACAGGAAGCGGTTGAGTAAATTTAATAGTTCTGGAAATGTTTGTGTTAATTAATTTGGAAGTGCGAAAATAGTCAGCAAGAGTGACAAAATTGCGTTAGTAAGGATATTCTGCAGAACAGCCCAAACTAATGCAGAAGGTCTCGTCAATGACTATGAACCTATTGGTGTGACCTCAAATATCTACCATACAAGTTTCAGTTTGTGCGTGTAGTTAAACCAACCAAGAAACTTCCTCAAATGGAGTTTTATACATAGTTTACTGATATTTTAAATGCTGTTCTAGATATTTTAAACAGACTGTTGTCCCGGATGAGACACATTTCCATCTCTCTAGTTACGTAAATAAACAGCATATCTGATACTGAAGAGACGAAAAACCCTTACAAGTTTGAAACATCACTGCAATCTCCAAAAGTAATGGTCTGTGAGTCACCATTGACTCTGGCATTACCGGTCCTTACTTTTACGAAGAAGGTTGTACTGTGAACTTCAAACAACAACGCCACCAACAGAAGCCCATGGTGCTAAATTTCCAAATGAAATTAGTTTTGTGATAAATTATGGTTTCAGCAAGATGACGCTTTAGCGAAACATTTTACTGCTGTATTTATGAAAACCATAATCTGTGTTGTTTTCTGTTTCATTTGTATAAATTCCATTCTATGAGAAGGTTGTGAACGGTAAGGTTTCTATTACATACTTTACGCGTAGGCTGCGGCTGTCTTGAGAGGAGATATTATAACTTACTGGGTTCGTGAAATTACAAGTCCAATTGCACAAACTCAAAATGTTCTTTATTTTCAACGAATTACAGTTAGGACACTTGCCGATTACACAGAATTACGTAATGCACACAATTACAATTCGTCAGTTCGTCTGTCACAGGTCCACTGCACGCTGACAATCATGTACAGCTCCTCTGATACACGTACACCATCTTCCAGTCCGTTTGCTTACTCGGCGCTCCTCACAGCTGCTCGCCAAGAGCTCAACTCTTCTCTGGCCCGGCACGTCGCTTATAAAAGGCCAACTGACCTATCTAGAAGGTTCCGGGTTAGATGAAATATCCTGGATGTTCGAGAACTCAGGGGGATGGAGAAGAGACTGCACAGTGGCCAGCGATCCCTTCAGTTGGCGCTACAGGATAAATGGGTACGCGTGGTCGGATGCTTCCCGGCCCTCACTCAGCCGTCAGTTGGCCATGCCTGGGGGATACTGCTCCGTCCTCAAAGCTGGTCGTTCCGAACAGCACCAGCGTAGGGGACCAGGCGATCCAGTTGTACCATCAACATCTTTCCTCGGGGCACCTTCTGGATGCGGTAAACCACGTCGTTAATCCTCTTCACCACCCCATACGGTCCTTGCCATGGCTGCTGAAGCTTCGGACAGCGTCCCTTGGTCTGGGTGGGCGGTACAACCAGACTAGGTCACATTGCTGGAAGCCTTGGCTGTTGGCTTGCCTGTCGTATCGGGTCTTTATGCGGTCGCTCGCCTTCTGGATGTTCTGGCGGGCCATCCCGTGCCTTAGTGGAGCTGGTCCACCAGGTTCTCCACATACTCGGTCCTTGGCTGTTTCGCTTCCGGAGAGCTTCCAAAAGCCAGGCCACGAGGGAAGCGTAACACTCGGCCGAAGATTAAGCTGATTGGCATCATCCCAGTGGCGTCGTGTGTAGACGAGCGGTAGACCAGCAAGAACAGTGGCACGTTGACATCGCAACCTTGCTGGTGGCTGGGCACGACCTTCCTCAGATGTTCTTCCAAGGTCTTGATGTACCTTTCGACCATGCCATCCGACTGGGGATGTAGAGGTGTTGCGCGGGTCTTTTTTACCCCAAGTCTTGCTAGTGCCTCCTTCATCAGGTTAGACTCCAAATTGGTGCGGGGTCGCTGTGGAGCTCCAACGGCACCCCAAATCAGACGAGCACTTGCTCCATGACGCCCTCTGTGATTGTCTTTGCCTCTTGGTTCGGGATGGCATACACCTCCGGCCAATTGGTAAAGTAGTCCACGACCACCATCAGGTACTTGTTGCCTCGGTCGACCATCGGAAATGGTTCAGCTATGTCAACGGCGATCCGTTCGAATGGCGCTCTGACGTAATACTGCTGCATGCGAACCCGGCTCCTAGACTGGGGGCCGCGGCTTGCTGCGCACAAGTGACATTGACGGCTCCATCTCTCAGCGTCTGCTCGGAGCCTCAGCCAGTAGTAGCGCTGTCGTAGTTTGTCAATCGTCCGATTCGTTCCCAGGTGTCCTTCTGAGGTACCAGCGTGCACTTCCTCCAAGACTTCCGGGACCTTACTCCGAAGAAGTACCAACTGCTCTCTCTGCGTCTTCCCATCGGGTGATTCCCATATCCGGAACAGCACGCCCTCTCTGATCTTCAAAGAGTCCCACTGGGCCCAGTACGACTTGTAGGTGGTGCTCCTTGGTGTGATATCCTGCCAGGTTGGCCTTGTCCCTGTCTCCACTTCCCGCAAGAGTGGCCCTAAGTCTGAGTCCGCCAGCTCTCCCCTCCTCAGGCCTGCGCTATCCCAGCAGTCCGCAGGCACTGCCGTGATACTCGGACTGCTGCGGCATGCTCCTTCTCTTTCACTCTTGTGCACTGGCCACACTCTTCTAGACAGGGTCTTCGGGACATGTCGTCTGGGTTATCATGGCTCTTCTGTTTGCGATGTTCCGAAGTGAAGTCGTACTCCTGCAGCCTCTGGATCCAACGTACTGTCTGCCCTTCCAGGTTCCTAAAGTTCAATGGCCTGGTTAGGGCAGAATGGTCACTTCAGGTGGAATGGCTGACCGTACAGGTACTTGTGGAAGTGCTCCAAGGTCTTTACTACCGCCAGTAGCTCTCGTCGGGTGACGCAGTAGTTCTCTGCCTTGGATAGCGTCTTGCTGTAGTAGGCTATCACCCGCTCATGGCCATCCTGGATCTGCGATTGGACACCTCCAACGCAAAAGTGGCTGGCGTCGGTGTCCACAATAAAGGCGCCAACCGGTTGTGGGAAAGCCAAAATTGTAGCACTGCACAGGGTCTTCTTCAGGTGGCAGAAAGCGTCTTCGGCGTCCTCCGTCCACACATAAGGCCGGTGTTCCTCTGTCAGGCGGGTGAGGGGTTTGGCGATGCTGGAGAACGTCTTTAAGAAGCATCGGTAATAACTGCACTGCCCCAGGAAACTGCTCAACTCTTTCTTATTCTTTGGGCGAGGCCAATCTCTCACAACCTGTGTCTTCTCCGGGGCTGTGGGCACTCCGGTTGCTGAGACTATGTGGCCCAAGTAGTTTAATTCCTTGCGGAAGAGCTGGCACTTCTTCGAGCTCAGCTTCAAGTTGGTCGCCTGCAGTCTCTGTAGCACCTTACTCAGATTCTCGAGATGATCTTCAAAAGCCTTCCCGACGATGATGATGTCGTGTAGGTAAAGCAGACAGGCGTCGTAAGTCAGTCCTCTCATCACTGACTCCATTAGGCGTTGGAAGGGAGCTGGTGCGTTGTAGAGGCCAAAGGGCATAAATGTGAATTGCCAGAGCCCTTGGCTTGTCAAGAATAGGGTCTTCTCCCTGTCTCTTGGATCTAGAGCTACCTGCCAGTAGCCCGACTTCAGGTCCAGGGTCAAAAACCACTGTGCACCAGCTAACGTGTCCAGGGTGTCGTCAATCATGGGTAAGGGGAAATGGTCCTTCCGGATGACAGCGTTCAACTTCCTATAGTCTACGCAGAAGCGTAGTTCGCCGTTCTTCTTTGTCACCAAGACTACAGGGGAACACCAAGGGCGGTCAGACTATTTAATCACTCCCCTGGATGTCATGTCCTCCAGCATGTCTCGTACCGCCCCTTGCTTCGCCAGCGGAACGCATCTACGTTTTTGCCGAATAGGCCGGGCATCTCCAGTGTCGATGCGGTGAAGCACTTTGACGATGCAGCCGTAGTCACTATCACCTTGGCTGAAGACACGCTGGTATCGTCTTAGCAGTTGTCGAACTTTCTCCAGCTGCTCTGCGGTCAGGTGGTCGGCCGCCCTCTCCATTAGACCTTCGAGTCGAGGCCCCAGGTGTTGCTTCGGCACCGGCTCGTATGTCTTGTCGATTGCTGTTACGCTCACTACGGGCTCGCACGCTCCCAACTCCGTCCCGGCCTGGACGTCGTGATGGGTGTCCGTTGGATTTAGCAGCCTCACTGGCAGCTCCTCTCGGAACGGCAGCAATGCCCTGGCTACACATAGGCCGTGTACAGGCGACTTCTCGTCCAGCATCAAGTTCCTGGTTCTCTGGCCTTCCAGTCGCCCCGTCACCACCACCTCGCTCCTCGCAGGGATAACCACGTCTTCATTCAAGGTGACCCTGCAAATTCCAAGGCGCTCTTTGTGTTGACGGAGTATAACCTCTTCTCCGTTGAGCCGCATGACCTTCCTGCCGACTTCGAACATCGCCTCGTGGTTGCTGAGGGCATCCAGTCCCAGAATCACCTCCTCAACCACCTTCGCGACAAACACCCACAGACGCACGGCACTCCGTCCCAAGGTCAGCTGCAGCAGGGCCTCCTTCTCCACAGGCAAGGTTTCGCCCGTTGCCATGACAAGCTGGTACATTACTCTCGGCTTCCTTATCGGCAGATCCTACGCCACGTCAGGTCTGAAGATGGTCACGGCTACCCCGGTGTCCACCAGCACTCGGCACGCCTTCCCTCTCCACCGACCGTCCGCGGTGGGGCTGTCATCCATACGCCGGCTGACGGTGCGCAATATCACTCGAGGGGATGGTGGTGATGGCACCAACGTGCCCCTCTCCACGACGGCCCTTACTCATTTTCCGGCTGCTCTTCCTGGTGTGGGCAGTCTCTTTCCAGGTGTCCGGGCTGTCCACACCCCCAACACAGGCCACTAGGTCTTCACCGAAAAACCCTCGGCTGATGTTCTGTCTCCCGGGGTAGCGGACACTCCTCGTTCTCGACGTCGGGATAGCTGTTACCTTCGCCGCCTCCATCCTTAATGCTGCCGTTAGCGCCTAGTGGATGGTTTTATAAGCGCCGAGCATTATGCTCTGACGAATCTCCTTGTCTCGTACCCCGTCTACGAATGTGTACGCAGCTTCACGGGATACGAACTCTGGTGGGAGGTCGACTAGGCCCTTGATAGCCAGTTGTTCAACAGCCAGGGTGAACTCCTGCAGCGTCTCCCCTGGCTGCTTTGACCTTGCTTTTAGCTGGCTGCGGTACGCTGCGGCTAAGCGGTGGTTTCCAAAATGGTTCTCTATGGCCTGCCAGCTATCCTTGGGAGCCGCCACTGTCTGAACCACGTTTAGGACTTCTGCAAACCGTCCGTGGAAGCTGGCTATTAGCTGCGCGTCCTCTTCCTTGGGTGACCACTTATTATGCCTGGCCACCGTGTCGAACTGGCGGCGGAACACCTTAAACGTTGACGCGCCGTCATATCTCGGAGGTTTTTCGCGCGCCGATGTTGTGTCGTGTCCAGGTGCATCTGCCTTCAAATCCTTCAACCTCCTGCGGACGAGGTCTTCCACCATGGCGTTCAGGGACTTGACGCTGCTGTCGGCCCTTTCTTCCAGGTCATTAACGGGGCTCGCCTTGTCCTCGACGCGCTCGTCCACTTGGCCCATCCGCTTGCCCAGCCCCATCACCTCAACCCTCACTTCGGCCAAGCGTTCTTCAAATTTGGCGGCGAGAGCCTCTTTCGCTGCTTTAATTTCCATGGTCAAGTCGGTCTTTATTTCCTTCAGTTCCGCGGCAAGGTTGTTATTCGCCGCTTCTGTTTTCGCAGCGAAGATGTCATTCGGCGTCTTTATTTCTGTCAGTTCCGCGGCCAGGCTATTATTTGCCGTTTTCATTTCCGAGGTCATTTCAGCCTTCATTTACAATATCTTCTCCAAAATCTTTCCAATGCCGCGTGCATGGCTGTAATGTCCCGTGATGTGTTCGTCCCGCTTACTGACACCAGTTGTAGCTTTGTGGGTTCGTGAAATTAAAAGTCCAATTGCACAAACTCAAAATGTTCTCTATTTTCACCGAATTACAGTTGGAATACTTGCTGATTACACGGAATTATGTAATGCACACAATTACAATTCGTCAGTTCGTCTGTCACAGGTCCACTGCACGCTAACAATCACGTACAACTCTTCTGATACACGTACACCGTCTTCCAGTCCGTTTGCTCACTCGACGCTCCTCACAGCTGCTCGTCAAGAACTGAACTCTTCTCCGGCCCGGCACGTCGCTTATATAAGGCCAACTGACCTATCTAGAAAGTTCCGGGTTAGATGTAATATCCTGGATGTTCGAGATGTTTAGGGGTTTTCTCTTATCCTGAAAGATGTATGTTTGGTAACTCTAAGCTCTATGGCCGCGCCGTGGCCCAGTGGTTAGACCGCTTGGCTCTCATCAAGGTGGCCCGGGTTCGATCCCAGGTGACCGCAAAGTGAGATTTGTGGTCGACAACACGGCGCTGGGACGGGTTTTCTCCGGGATCTCCGGTTTCCCCCGAAATCTCATTCCACCGGTGCTCCATCTTCATCTCATGTATCATCAGTATCATCGCCTGCGGTACCGTATCTAGTAAAAGCGGGCGTTAAACACTACACATTTCTAAGCTCTATGTACCCTGTACTCATTTGAACAGCATTTCATTCATCATTTATATATAACATTTACAATATATAATACACTTATATATATATATATATTCCGCTGTCCCCTTTGTTGCCTGCTTCAGTGGGATATTTAAGGAATATCAAGGTAGCAAATGGCACTGATACCATCTAGTTTAACTTCTGGGTCGCTGGCCCTCTACCCTATCACCAGATAAGAGTCATGGGTACGGGGCCCCTGATTACAGGGTGGGTTATACCAGTGCTGGTGTTAGATTTTGCATCCCAAATTGTATGGGGGAGGGAAAAGACGTTTTGAGTTGGGCATGTTGCCCTGGACCGAAGTACAGTGCACAGCTAATCTTAAGCTATATACCAACCTGTCCGCGCTGGCTGCAATCTGCGTGACTACAGAGGGCCGAACACTTAAGCGTAACCTTTTATTTTCACCTAAAAGGCGTTAGCTATGGTTTTGTGGTCGCCATTGCTGGTAATATTTAGCGGACAAGAAGCACAAAGTAACACAGGTTGTGCTGTGTAATAGCTGGTGATGTTTGTTGGCCAATTAGCAGCGTTGTGATAACAGCCAATCCGAAGCTCTACTGGCGGAAACAGCAGCCAATCACGGCCTCTCCCCACAATGACACTGATATTTTTCAGCAGTTCGAGTGTTCATTGTCAAGTTTAATATCCTACAAGATGGACGCTCGTGCATTTATGGCTACCGGCAGGGTGAATTCTCTTCTCTGTGTGCCCAATTCGGGTACTGTTTTACCCCAGAGGAAAGAAGAATAGCTAATCTTCGGGGTATTGATATTCTCAAACTATATGGCGTGCTTCCAGAAAGGGCCGTCCGCGAGTGTCCTCGGTGTGGAGGAGTCATGGTGCCGGTGACCTCGACAAGTAGAGGAATTGGGTGGCGATATATCTGGCCAGATTATCACCGACTTGAGGCAACAAACAAGTAATACCTTCTTCCAGCGTTTGCGCCTCAACGGTGAACTAGGTACAGGCAGGGTCCTGAAGTTTGCCTGTCTGTGGTTGATGAGGATACCCTGCATCACCATCCAAAACCACCTAGAGATGGCGCATGAAACTGCCATTGCATGGAGTTCCTATTTTAGGGACGTTGTGAACAAAGTCGCTTGGCACGACTTCCAAGACCTTGGTGGCAACAGCGACATCGTCGAGGTCGACGAAACTCATCTATTTAAGCGTAAGTACCATGTGGGACGGCGAGTCATGTGACGTCATCATTGGCTGGTTGGTGCCATCAGCCACACCACAAAACAACGCTTTGGGCTCCTGGTCCCAAATCGCAGCAGAGAAAATCTGCGGTCTATCTTGCAGCTCTACGTGGACCAGGGTAGCCTAATAAAGACCGATGACTGAAGGGATTATTGGGGCTGCGGGAATTCTTTTAGAGGCCATGGAGTGGTGGAACACCGGCGCAATTTTTTTAGCCCACCCAAAAATATGGATCCCTTGTTAGTTCCATCTGGCACCTACAACGCCCAGGGCCCCGACCAGCAATTGATTGGACCCCCTCCAGCTCCAGGATTGGAACCTTTGCGGTACCATACACAACGAATGGAGAATTCGTGGAAGGGGTTGAAGAAGACTCTCTCTTCCTGCACCAGCATCACCAACGCTCACAGCCGCGTAGGCGAATGGATGTACAGAGAGAATGTTCTGAAAACTATACCCTCTGAAAAGCAGCGACTGGAAAGATTCCTGCGGTATACCAAGGGCTTATCCAGGTGTGGGAAAAGCACCCATGACCGCTGACATTGACAACTGTCAGTGTCATGAGTGTCTGTAATAAAATCAACACTTGTACAAAAATAAGGCCTAAAGAGCCTCTTTCATCGGTCATGCACCAGTAATTAAACGGCCCTTTTCAGGGCCATCACAAGGTTTCCGTAGAGTGGGTTGTACTGTTCACCACAACAAAGAAAGTCCCAGGTGAATGAGGCGAAAGAGGTTTTAGGCACTATTATCATTAATTATTATTATTATTATTATTATTATTATTATTATTATTATTATTATTATTATTATTATTATTATTATTATTATTATTATTATTATTATTATTATTATTATTATTATTATTATTATTATTATTATTATTATTATTATTATTATTATTATTATTATTATTATTATTATTATTATTATTATTATTATTATTATTATTATTATTATTATTATTATTATTATTATTATTATTATTATTATTATTATTATTATTATTATTATTATTATTATTATTATTATTATTATTATTATTATTATTATTATTATTATTATTATTATTATCATTATTATCATTATTATTATTATTATTATTATCATTATTATCATTATTATCATTATTATCATTATCATCATTATCATTATTATCATTATTATCATTATTATCATTATTATCATTATCATTATTATCATTATTATTATTATTATTATTATTATTATTATTATTATTATTATTATTATTATTATTATTATTATTATTATTATTATTATTATTATTATTATTATTATTATTATTATTATTATTATTATTATTATTATTATTATTATTATTATTATTATTATTATTATTATTATTATTATTATTATTATTATTATTATTATTATTATTATTATTATTATTATTATTATTATTATTATTATTATTATTATTATTATTATTATTATTATTATTATTATTATTATTATTATTATTATTATTATTATTATTATTATTATTATTATTACTATTATACACAGTAATGTAGCGGGAGTGCCTAAATCTCTAAGAATCTATGAGAGTGGAAAAAGAAGGAAAAGGTCAGCACTGCTTATAAATAACAAAGACATAGATGCCATTCTTATTACACAGCTCTCTGACGAAGACACTGTCGTCGCAGAAATAACGTACAAAAGAATGAAGTTTTACGCAGCTTGTTTATATTTCGATTCCACACAAGATATCCAGGTAAATTTGAGGACAATAGAACGAATTACAAACTATACAAAGGGGAGTGGTTTACTTATAGCAGCCGACAGTAATGCCAGAAGTAAAACGTGGTATGACGTCACAACAAATCACAGGGGGACAGCAATGGAAGATTTTCTAACAGTGTCCAACTTAAACATAGTGATTACTAGGTCGGAGCCTACATTTGAAACTAGAAGAGGCAGCAGTTATGTCGACATAACTATTGTTAACAACAAGTTGTTAAGGCATGTCAGTGAGTGGACCTGTGGCTCCGTAGAAAGCTGCTCTGACCACAAGGTTTTAACTTTCAAACTCACAAAGCAGATTGAAAACACATCTACAATTGGAATCGATCACACGAGAGCAAAGTATATAGTAAGGAATGAAGATTTCGAGAAATTCGACAATATTTTCCTTTCCACGGTGATATCTAAATTCAATTGTCACTATAATGAAGAGAACTTGCAGAAATTAGATGAGGAACTAAGCAGCACAGTGGCAAGTAAAACTGAAGCAGAGGAAATGGCAAACCTCGCCTTTTCATGTATCATAACAGCTAGTAATGCAACCTTCAAAGTTTCAACAGGTGCTAAACAGGCGATAAAAAGGAAGACGGTATCTTGGTGGACAGACGAACTTACTATATTAAGAAAAAGGGCAAATGCACTGCGGAGGAGATACCAAAGAACTGTCACCGGCGAAAATCTACGACAGGAGAGGAAAGAAAAATATCTGGATGGGAAAAGGGAATACGAAAGGAAAATGAGAGATGCAAAACTGAAATCATGGAAAGCGTTTTGCACAATAAGTGACGATGCCAATCCTTGGGGTTTAGTATATAAAATAGCTTCCGGCAAACTCCGAACTGGTGTGAGATTGACTACATTACAAAAAGACGATGGAACATTTACCACAGATACTGAAAATACAATCAAGCATATGTTAGAGCACTTTGTACCCGAAGACAATCAAGATAGTGACAACGAATTGCACAAACAAATTAGGAAAGAAATTGAAGAACCCATCAATACTAATGATGATAAACCTTTCACAACTGCAGAAATCATCATTAATATGCAAAAATTCAATCCAAAGAAATCTCCTGGGAAGGACTGCCTATCTAGCGACATAATTACAAGAGCTTTTCAACATCTCCCTCTATTCTTCACGCAAGTATACAACGCGTGTTTAAAGAAGGGATGCTTTCCAAAAGATTGGAAGCAGTCAATTGTCATTCCAATAATTAAGCCCGGAAAAGAAGACTGCCAAGACGCATCAAAATACAGACCAATAAGCCTATTAAATATTGGAGGTAAACTACTAGAAAAACTGATGATTGACAGAATACTACACCATATGTACAGCAATAATTTGTTACACAACAACCAGTTTGGATTTATCCCCCAAAGGGGAGCAGTTGACGCTGCAATGGAAGTTAAATCTTTCATCGATAAATGCTTGAAGTCAAAACAATGCGTAGTAGTCACTAGTCTTGATGTCAAAGGTGCCTTTGATGCAGCTTGGTGGCCTAGCATACTCAAGAATCTAAGACAGCTTAGATGCCCTAAGAGTTTATATAATTTAGCAGTGAATTACTTTAGCAACAGAAGAGCAGTATTTTCAGTGAACAACTATACAGCAGAAAGAGAAGTACAGAAAGGCTGCCCACAAGGATCATGCTGTGGTCCAGGCTTCTGGAACATAATTTACAATTCGATGCTGAGTTTAGAATATGATCACCGGACAAGAGTGATCGCCTTCGCAGACGACCTGGTAGTAGTGACAAGAGGAGCATACAAATCAGAAGCAGAGAGCGTTGCAAATCACGATCTTAGAAAAATCCAAAAATGGGCTGATGATAACAAAATTCAATTTAACCAAAAGAAATCCAAGGTTCTATTTATCACAAGAAGAAGAAATGTAGATAGGGATGTCAACATATTTTTGAATCATCATAAACTTAACCAAACCGAAGAAATAAAATAACCCGGAATATATTTAGATAGCAAATTTAACTTCAACGCGCACATTGAATATACTGCAGACAAAACAATCTCGTTGGTTCATATGCTAGCAAGAACAGCAAAGCTACAATGGGGGCTAGGTCACAAAGCACTTAAGACAATCTATGAAGGTGCTATAGTCCCTGTCTTGACATACGGAGCTCCTATATGGATAGATGCGATACGGAAGAATAAAAATATTGTAAAATATAGAAGAATTCAAAGATTAATCAACATAAAAATGACGAAAGCATATAGAACTCTCTCGTATGATGCATCGTGCGTACTAGCTGGAGTATGTCCTATAGAAATAACTATAGAGGAAAAACTCCAAATATATCTGGCAACAAAATGTCACATAGCAGACTTCGACAAACCATTAGAAGTAAAACACTGGCGACATCCTGCCGAAGTGGCAACGATTCAGGAGGTGAACAAAGATAACATATATAGAATGGAAGCGTACACAGATGGAAGTAAAATGGGGGAGAAAGTTGGCGCAGCAGGAATTATATTTGAAAACGGAATTATGACACACCAGTCAAAATTCAAATTGCATGGCCACTGCACCAACAATCAAGCCGAACAACTTGCTATTTTAAAAGTACTAGAGAAATTAGAAGAACTATATTATGCCAGTTCAATAGATAGAAACGGAACCGTTGCAATATACACTGACAGCAGAATTACTATAGATCTACTGAGAAACAACTGGAAAAGGAATCGACTAATAGAATCTATCAAAGACAAACTTCTTGCACTAAACCATTTAAATTGGATCATCCACTTTGGCTGGGTTAAAGGCCACTGCGGAATAGAAGGGAATGAACTAGCAGATAAGCTTGCAAAACGCGCTGCTATCGAAGATAGTGAAATAGTGTACGACAAAATACCAAAAGACGTAATTGTAACCAGAGCGAAGGAATATGGACTCAACAGGTGGCAACAAGTCTGGACGAACACAACGAAAGGTGCAGTGACTAAAGCATTCTTCCCGTTTGTGAAAAACAGATTGTGTCAAAAGATTCCAATATCCCCAGAACTCACTACAATGTTAACTGGCCATGGAAAATTAAACGCATACCTATACCGATTTAGAATAATGAATAACCCACTCTGTCCCTGCGGAAAAGAAGAACAGACCGTTAACCAAATAATATTTAATTGCAGAAGACTTGATGAAAAAAGACTAGAATTGGCAAAAAGTGTAACAAGCAATTGAGGGAAATGGCCTACCACCAACGAGAAGATTGCGAATAATCACCTGAAGTCGTTTGTAAAATTTGCAACTTCTATAAAAATCACGGACATGGACTGAAAGATTTGGAGTGTAACAACGACAAATTGTGAACTCTATACAATCAACTTACTCCGGTTTCATCATAATCTTACAATTAACTAAAACATAAAGCACTACTTCTAAAAATATGACAAGTATTTAAATTGAAATAATTACAAATTGTGA